>WXVQ01000148.1:0-49223 GCA_013372465.1 Nitzschia sp. Nitz4
TCCAGGCCTGTGCTAGCGTAGCGGTAAATTATAATTTCTACTTTCGACAATTCTACATCGCGTATCGAAGAGATATGGCACGGACACGATTGCTTTAACATTTTGGGGTTCGGGGTCGGCAAGTAATAGGCGAATAAAAGAACTGCTAGGTAGCCATTTCTACTACCTACTAGAGTGATAGCGCAAATTCATGGTCACAAGAAGGACAACAACAACAACGCTGCTCCAACGAGACAGGATTCCTACAATACCAGTGTCATACACTTGATGATCTCTGTTTTATATTCAAATTGCTGCAGTTCGTCCAATACCTAAGTATAGTGGTGCGCCTGCGGCAATCGGCTACTCCTAGTACGCTGCCGATCACCTTGTCCGTCTCCTCTACTCGCAACGATGTACTGTTGAAGACAGTGGTTTTGCTCTGTTTCACTGTCTTGATCACATTTCTTTATCTTGATCTCAATATCACAGTTCCCTGGGGTTTCTCTGGTGTTGAGTCCCGACAATATTCCAAGAAGCCCTCTTTCGACACGTCTCATCAGGAGGAGGAGTGGTACATCATTCCACCCGAATGCCAATGACCTCATTCAATCCAGAGTCCAAGCTGCTGTTGATGTTCCACGGAATATATCTGCCAGTCCACTACACAACTGCTCTGTAACCAATCAAGTTGCTTTGGAGATTAATGCTCCCAGCCCTGCATCTCTGAAATCCGGTCGATACGTGTAAAACTCAAAGGCTGGATGTTGCTCCAATGCAAACTGATACCGACAAGTTCCATGACCCACTTTCAAGCACTCGCGAATTTGAAATGATGCTTCTGCTACGCCGAGGTTGGTATACACCGACAAGTCACATATGACTTTCCTCCGAATGGAAGAGATCCTTTTGAACATACCACCATCATCAGGATTGCGGCCTTCTCCTTCCTCACTACTTGAATCACTGTCCTTATCCGCAACATCAGAAAGCTTGAGGACAATTTGAGGATCTGTTGGAAGTAGTAGGATATTGCTCTCAATCAAGTTAAACCATTCTCCAGGCAAAATGTGTGACATGCCAATTTCCAAACGTTTCGGTAGTTCCCAGAGCTCCGACAAATTGCAACCCACTTTGGAAGGCGGAATTCTGTGATGTATCATATAACATAAACATAAATCAATCAAAACTTCGTCTGCAGCCTCCAAGACGTTCTGATATTGCTCCGGCGTATCCAGATAAATGGATCCATCCACACACGCACCGATCAGATGTTCTGCCACCTCCAAGGTCAAATTGGATCTCTTGATTGCTCTAGTACGTGCCGATTCTTGCATGCCATGCTCAAAACATCCCTTGAAGAAAGGAGAACAGTCCAACACTCTTTCGGCTTCTTCTTTGGTTAACACCCAACACCCCATCCTCACATTCAATCAGGAAACCTCCAGACCCAACGAAATCGAACTCATCCTCCTCACTGTCGCTACTACTAGAGGACAATGATTGTCCCTCTTTTTGTATTTTATCAGGTGGTTCTTCTTGGTGCATTTGCTCCATTGTGCCAACTATGCGGCGTTTTCTAATCGGCACATCATCGCTGGACATGATAACATGTTGTTTTGATCAACGGCCATCAGTTGAACGAATCGACACTGACAGGGAACTTGTTCTGTTTCCAACAAGGAGTCCAACGAGTCAACCCTGTTTGGTAGTATGTAGGTATATATCATGTAGTATGCAACAAAAAAATGAATGACTCTCCACTGGCGTTGTACATGGGAACTGCGTACAAAACGTACTGCACATGGTTCGCCGTCCCTTTTAATTTCAAGGCACCTTCGCAGTTCTGTTTCGAACTCTTCTACCGGTAGAGCGGTACCTTACTCTTTCATCAGGGGACCAACACAACACTGATTGCATACCAGGTACCGCCGCAACAGAGAAATGGGAAATATAGGTTCCCAATTGAGTACTGCCGAGTATGAAGAGCTCATGAGTGGAATCAACCGAGGTTTGGAAGAGAGAGTGACAGAAACCAAGAACACACAAGCAGTGGTCAAATTCTTGGACGCTTTCAATCGGCGAAACGAGAGAGTCATGCGTACTTCGACATCGGAACGTGCCCAGTTTTGTTTCTTTGGTACAGAACCTGGCATATCGCTGGATTTTTTCTTGGACGGGCTCTGTGACCTTCAACGATCATTTCCTGATATTTGTGTCACCTACGATGTGATGGAAGAAATTGAGCCTGGAGTGGTTCTGGTGGAGACATTTCACAGTCGAGGGACTCATACTGGTGCCCCCTTTGGTTTCGGTCCTTACCCGCCTTTAGAACGAACGGATATTGTCGTCGAAGAAACATCGGATGTGACATTCCATCTTTCCAAAGGAAAGATTGACAAAATCACGGTGAAACCATCGGATGGCGACTTTGTGGGCCCTCCCGGATATTATGATAAGATTGGCGGTATGCTCTAATCAGATAGGTTAGATTCCAAGCTATCCTGGTGGAAAAGGAAGTGATCCACAACATGCTTTGCAAAACATCATGTTGGACTGATGCCAAAGGAAGAAACCATTGCCTCGAGGAATCAAATGGCCTCTCCAAGCCTTGTACAGTATGAGACCGACCAACGAGGAGCTTCTATTGGCCTTAGTATGACCAAAACATACCATCATGCTAGGAACCACTTTGTACAATGCGCCATATCCTGTATATCGGTTGTCCTGATACCAGCCACAATGTAATACTACATGAAACGTCTCCCTGCCGAGACTCCCCATGAGCTATAGAATTAATAATCAAGCCAGCAAGTTAACATTGTTCCTGATCGAAATATTGATGGGGGGTGCTCTAGGATAATCGAGTATCTCAACAACGGAATCATTCTCTTTCTTCCACTCTCCCCACAAAGGGTGGTACCACTATAAGTAGCTACAAGAAACAGATATGTCTCCAACAAACGGCATAAAAGGAACAACTACCCTACTCGGATCTGCATCTGCACGATTCAGTTTCCAGAAATTTCATTGTCAGGTAGAGGCTCCTGCTTGATCTGAACACCTTCCTGGACCTCTCGGATGATCTCAGTGACCTCCGAAACTTCCAGAGAGCTCTGGATGTCATATTTCTTTTTTCCCGACTTGCGTTTGTAGCCAAAGACCCTTTCTTCGAATTCGGCACGGTCCGCCCCGGGTTTCATAATGATAATATGATATCTGTAAGGCGGTACTAGCAAGATGCCACGCTCCAACAGAGTATGCCATTCGGTTCGTGATACCTTGAGCGACAGAGTAGTGCAATAGGGTGCAGATATCAACTCAAGATATCTGTTTTCTTTTGTAGGACTTGCCAAAGTGTATTCTACCATGTCACATATACCCAGGTCAATACCAATCTCTTTCGCTGCCTTGATCACTCTTTTGTAATCTGGTATGCAAGGGACCCTGAGGTACCCCACCATACAGGCTTGCATTTGTTCCCAAACAAACCCTTACTCCCAATGTTCTTTCTTCATCACACGAGGACCGCCACTTGGAATAGGTTCTTCCAAGAAGGATTTGATATATGCTGATTCAGATGCCAACTCGGCAGCACTAGCGTCAGCAACTGAAAAGACGATCCCACTTTTGCAAAGAATATCAAACCCTTTGTCTTCTTCTTCTTCACTCGGACTGTTTTCTGTCTTCAGCCGTTTAGCGTTGGGAGGATCACCCCCGGTATCTTCTAGTTTCACGTTGGGCATTTGGGAACTTCTATAAAACAAAGAAATCATTTGGTAGCATTATTGTGTTGGTGTGGCAGCAGTTTGTAGTCTCTTGAGTCATTCATGAATCTAGGTAGTGGGAGATCCACATGTCGAGTTCAATGTGTTTCCTATCTTTTCGGATTTTTACTTGTAGATAGCTGGTGGTTTTCGTGGACGAGGGTCGAACAGAACTCTCCATTTCAAGCAACCTTGGTCAATATCATTTTCATTGACAGCTTCTACCATCATTCCAAAAGCGCTAGAGGTTCGATGAGATTATCAGTGAGGATGGAAGATCCACATCATTGGTCTACCTAGGAGTCAATCATGGGTGTACCGACCAAATGAAATCTTTGTAATCGGCATCTTCCAGAGAGTACGCAATGGTGACTGCATCTTCCGGATCCTTATTGGCGTGGGAGGAGTTTTTCCCCTCATCCAGGCAGGCCAGTATATTGTCCATTTCGGTCACATTTCCCCAAACGGTGATAATATTCTCTGCTATGAACAATTCAACGGTGCACTTTTTCTCTATACTGAGAATCAGTTCTAGCGTCTTGTATGTCGGATTCAAAATATCGAGAAAGATGAGGCGAATTTGTCTGTCGGCAAGCTCCAGGACATTCGGATCACGCCATAGACTTTTGAACACTTCTCGGATGGTATGTAGTGACTCGTCCAAAGGACATTGACCACTCCTCCACTTGTGGAATTTCTTGACGTCCACAGAAGACGTAGGAAGAAAGAGGTCTGACTTGAACCTATTCCACATTCTAAACGATTCTTTGGTGGGATCAGCTGCTTCATCCCATGACGCTTTGAAGACTTCACGGATGTATTTCAACAACTCAGGCGTTTGTAGTTTGCTCCGTACCATATACTTCAGTCGGTTTTCGCGATAGGTGACATCGCGCGGTACCTCCGGTACAGGCTCGTCGAAGTCGTAAATCTTCAGAACGACGGTTGACTGGCTTTTATAGGGAATGAGCAATATACCGGCCTCCAACAATCTGAACCATTCCATGTTGTTCAATTCGAACTCGAGGATAATGCGCTCAGGCGCCTTGAGCAACTCCTGGAATCGGGTGGTTTTAGTAGGAGATTGCGCATCGTATGTCACCATATCGCACAACCTTAGATCTAGGTTGGCTTCTTTTGCTGCTTTCATCAATTTCTCATACATGGGAGTTTGAACACGAATGGTACTTGCGGTACAGGCCCGCACCAAGTACTCTACCACAGCATAATCCGAGCGTTCCATTTTCACCACCTTGGGTGCCGAAGGACTTGCTTTTGTGTCTCCCAGGAAAAATGGATAGAAAAACTTGGAGCGCGAAGCTATCTCGCGTGCCTGGTCTTCGGAAAGGTTCAAGAGTTTGCCACCTTGACACTTGATCTGGAAGGCATAACCGACAGGAGCCTTGGGGGCAGGCTTCACATGACCTGTTTTCCTTTCGCGGACCTTTTGGATACGCTTCATGACCTCTGGAAGTTCCAAATTACTTTGAACCACGAATCTTTCAGGTCTCTTTTGTGCCTTTTCTATTTGATTCGTGCCGTACTTCATGACAACCAGTTGGGGACCTTTATCTGGAACCAGGAACACTCCTTGCTCCAGCAGTGTATGCCAGTCCGCTGGTGTGACAAAATCCAACGGAATCACAGTGCGAATGGGTGCACCCACCAACTCCCGAAATCTGTGCTCCTTTGTAGGGCTTGGCACGTAAAATTCCACCATATCACACAACCGCATATCAAAGTCAAGCTCTTTCGCTGCATCCATGTACTCAATGTAAAGCGGCATGTATTCAAGCTTAATGTACTCGTCGATTGCAAACGTCATGATGAGGGCCATGACAAAGTGATACTCCCATTCTGGTTTTTCCAAGACAACAGGCTTTCCACTGAGGATGGCTTGTTCGAATAGCTTTTTAAATACCGATGATTGGGCCACCAGCAATTTGCCCACGTTGGCGGAGCCTTGGAACTCTTCGCCGTTTTTGCAAATGACTGTGAACTCTCCAAACTCCTGAAGATTGGAACTACTAACATTCGTTGTGCTCTTTTTAGTGGCGGAAGCCTTCTTCTTGTTGTTTTTCTTCTTACCTTTGGGTGGCATTCTTGCTCATTGTACGAATATCGTACTGTACTGGAATGGATTGCCAGAAAGATCCATGGCCATGGTAAATGCTCTGGGTGTCGAATTTTAGTCGTTTGGGTCGACAGCAGGTGATGATGCCCGGACTCGACCGACTCCACGTCGTCACACGGATATGACAACAACCCATCAAAGTGACACGGATTTCGCCATCACCGTCGTCGATTGGCCATTATTTCTCAAGGCTTCACTCGTTGGAACAGTTTTACACCATCCTTCCTTCCACATCCATCTTTTACCATGACACAAGGTCTTACCAGCGATAAGGACTACACTCGTTGCCCGTTCTCCATTGGGCTCTTCATCGGAACTGCCGCATTGGTTGTTTACATGGCTGCCCAATCTGCCGCTGTCAAGGCCTCTTCCAGCAAGCCGAACAAGTAGGATGATGCATAGCGATAGAGTGACCGTCATTGTGTTCTCAAGAGGAAAATGACTACAGAATAAGCTAGAACAAGAATCATATGACTCGAATACTTTCCCTTTTGTCTACAAACCCCAAGGGGCTACAAGTCACAAGAGTTGGCTGACGTTCCGAATGGCCTTACAAGGCATGGCCACTGTAACATCAAAACAGTTCCATCCAGCCAAGGAATAAGGACAGAGTATGCTCAGGATATGTCCGTGGTTTGTTTCAGGGTAGAATTGATTCTGGTAGCAAATGCAAGACTGAAGAAAAGCATGCGGAGCACTCAAGAGTATTCTTCTCAAGGTTTACGAGAGAGACAATACGAGAGCAGAAACAGTTGGAATAACTCTATTTCCGATGGATTGAGACTTTCAACATAGGGGAAGGGGATTCTCGTTCGGAAAAATCTGCAAGGGCGTCCAACACATGAGAGACTTCCTGATAGGATCCAAGAACTTGATATTGGTTTGCGGATGCACTCAGAGTTATCTCCCCGCTGAAAGCAGCAACTGCTGCCAGAAAGCGCCCAAGTGTACATAGACAGGGGTCGGTCACAATGAATTTGATGCAGCGTTGTTGGCGGGAGGCCTGTTTCTTGTTGGTGGCAGCAAGAACCTCTGGGAGGAGAATGGGCACCCAACTACACGGAGCCACAGTCGGGTATGACTGAAAACGCCAACGCTTGACTTGCTTCGCATCCATATACAATGGAACTGGGAAGTCTACTTTTTCGTGCAGAGATCCAAGACGAAAGAATGAAGAGAAGTTGTTGACATTGTCCACCATTGAACTGGGGATATCCTTACTACTACTGTACGGATTATACCTAGGTATATCATGACTTACCTGGCTGGAAGTAGTCTTAGTGTATCGCCATGACGAAATCATTGCGTGGGAGTTCGACCACGTCCGAATAGTCTGCCATGTACTGAACGATAAAAGCAATGGTTGGCATGTTGCCAAAGCATCGAAAGACATTCGATTCCAATACCATCTCAAACTGGACACTTGTCTCGGACGCGATGGATAGAAACCTCCCCAGCGTATCCGGAGAAGGATATGCCACTTGAAACTCAACAAGAGTATCAAAGAACTGCAACTCATTCTTTTTGCGTTGTTTGTCATCCACGAACAGATCCTTCAGTACAGAGCAGGGAGCTGAAAGCCACTTGCTTTCTCTCAGATCTTGGTATAGATGCTCATGCAAACAGCCAGGGCGGGAGCCCTTAAACTCACCCCTGTTGACTCTCACCGAGAATTTCTCTTCCCGTGGGTCGTCTGCATCGCCCATAGCTTGATACTGATCCGCGACACACTCGCTCTTCAATATATCTCGAAGGCGCATAATGACATCCGTCAAGCCAAGCCCCTTGGTGTACAAATGAAATACAAAGTTGGACGACGGCACAGGAGGATGGGAGGTGGATGCAGGCACAATGCCGTCGTCTTCATTGGTCGGACGAAGAACCTTGAGAACCATATTGTCGCTAGATTCGGGCATCAGGAGAATATCATTTTCCAGGCATAATTTCCATTGTTTTTGAGAAAGGACTGTGTGTGCGATCAACTTTCTTGACGTTTTCCAGAGGTCTAAAAAGTGAGGGATCTTTTCTTTGTGGAGGCGTGTTGCTGTGAAGGTTGCCTTGTTACACAGACACAGATCGATTCCTATTAGTTCGGCAGCTTCCAATATGGGCGGTACCTCGCATGACATGCCATCCACGAGTTGAATGCATCCGTCAATACATGCCCGGACAATGTAGTAGACGTACGTTTTGCTGATTTCCAACACTTGTATGCTCCGGATGGTACCATCCGGCACGATGGCTTCTACGCATTCTCGAAAGAAAGGAGAAATAGATGTGAGTGCCAGCACTTCGTCTTCGTCAAAGAAGCCTAGAAACCGTCCATCTGGACAGTCGAACCGGAGGCAAAGACTGGGTGAAGAAGGATGGGACTGTTGAGAATCATCGGAGGCCATTTTGCGACAAGTGATGGGTTCTTGATGTCTCCAACAAGTTCAGATTTTCAAGAGTACTGCCTGGAGATTGCCTCAAACGGAGTCGTTGCGAGAAATAGAGGAACTACTACTCTCTATCCATGATCTGGACGTTGAGCAGGTCTAAGTGCCACGTGATCCAACGAATATCCTTATGATTCAACGCGTCTATTTTGTTCAAGAGTAATCTACTGCAATTCTATAACCGCGCTTCTTTCCCTTCCTTTGGAGTGCTCGCAATCTATCTTTGGATTGGGTGGACAAGTTCCAAGGAGAAAACCCAGCAATTCCCTCGTTCCTTCCCTCATTCCTTCCCTCGATGCCTCTCCTTAACTCGACATTTTTCTTCTTCTTCGAAGTAATGACCTCCTTGGAATTTAACCCCGCAAGAACTTCCACCAAGGTTGTAACGCTACCCTCGCACCCGTACACATTCTTGTGGGGATCCATCAGGAGTGCTCTGTTTTGATTGGCTGTGGCATGGAGCAACCGATGGAGTGTTTGTCGGGTTGGATGGATCACTGCGAGAGATATGCGGGAACAGAAACGGCAACACTTCACCCCTTTTCGTGCTCTCCTAGTATGATGAGGTGTTGCATTCCTAAGCAGCTCTTCGAGAACAGAACTTGATACGGACAGGGGAGAACTGGTCCGCCAAGATCGGAAAGATCTGATGTCAGCTGGGTCCGTACTCCCAACAGAGACACTGATTTCCCAACAACTCCATCGAATATGGGAAAGATAGAACGTCTCGCTACCCGATACATCGACATCTACTTGATGCATTTCGTTGATTACATCACGGATGCAAAGGATTGTACCAACTTCATCTAGATTCGTGTGAACTGGAACTTTGACACGCGGGTCATGACTGTCAAAAATGGAGTCCTCGGGGTGTTCGGGGTCCCGATAGCCTGTACCCACAACTGGCATCTTGAGGAGAATACTGTGGTGTTTTGGGAGGAGGAGCACTTCCTTTTCCAGTAACGCATACCACAATTCTGGGTGTATGTCCCCGGAAAAGTTAAGTATCATTGGTGCACTTACCAGTTCTAGAAAGTGGTTTTCTCGTTGGGGTAATGGGGAGGGGAGATCGTAGCAGATCATATCACAAAGGAACAAGTCCATCAGCGCTTGATCCGCGGCAGCTGTAACATCACAGTACATGTCTAGTGATGGAACGAGGGTATACCCAGTCATGCAAGCCTCCACAAGATGTCTAACAACCTCAATGGTCCAGTCCTGTTTCAGTACAATGCGATCGGAAGACTCTTTCATTCCACATTCCAGGCAACCTCGAAAAAAGGGAGACTTGGACTTCAGAACAGAAACTTGCTCTCTGCTAAGACCTAACACCTTCTCCCTTATACATTGAATGGATAGTCCACCCGTTCCAATGTAATCAAAGTCGGTGGGACTGGTGGTGGATGTCATGAGTACAGATTTGTGCACATGGTTGGATTATTTATGTGTGGATGTCGGATGGAAGTTTTGATACGTGGAAGAACGAAGGTACTCCAAAATCTGAAACACCAACGGACGCGGAGTATTGGCATATGCGGGAGCTTTGAGATCCATCGTGGAGATCCCCGCGTCTATCTGGCAAAATGAGAAAAGAACAGAGGTTTCTAAAATTCACAGAAGGTGACCGATAGGATAACTACTGACTGTCAGCATATTTTTCTTTGGATTAGTTAGACTCATCGTAGTACTTCATTAGTTTCAATTTCCAACTGCGAGAGTCTTGGAGCATCGATGGTCGTTGACATCTTCACAAAACCCATTCACCACACATTCCATCCACACACTTGCACAACGGTTCTGATACATCATGTCCTCTGACGGTTACACCAAATGCCCTTTTTCCTATTTCATGTTCCTTGGAACGGCTGCCCTTGTGACTTATATGACCACTCAGGCAGCCTCCAGCAACAAGGCTCCTAGCAGCGATGAGGAAGTTGTTGCCCAAGCGTTGGCAGCCAACACAGTCGATACTTCCAGTGCTGCTCTCCCTGACTGCGAAATTGTCTTTGTTGTTGGAGGCCCTGGTGCTGGAAAGGGGACTCAGTGTCAGTTGTTGGAACAACGGATAAAATCCGCTCAGTGGAAACATTTGAGTGCAGGTGATTTGTTGCGTGCCGAACGCAAGTCTGGTGGAGCCTTGGGACAATTGATCAATGAACGTATCGCTTCTGGAAAATTGGTCCCCAGTTCTATCACTGCTCAATTGATGGAGAATGCCATGGCTCTTGAATACAAGGCCAACCAAACGACACACTTTTTGGTGGATGGATATCCTAGGAGTTTGGAGAATGTGGAGGCTTGGAGTCCTCGTCATAAGGTTCAGTTCTTGTTGGCCTTGGAATGTCCTGAGGAGGTTCTGACCAGTCGATTGTTGGAGCGTGGTCAATCCTCGGGACGTAGCGATGATAACATTGATGTCATTCGCAAGCGTTTCCAAACCTTCCAGACCGAGAGCGTTCCCGTTATTGGTCACTATGAGAAGGAGGGAGTTCCAGTCCACAAAATCGCTACGGATACCAGTGTTGAACAAGTATATGCCAAGGTATCCGCTCTGTTTTAAGCAATCTAGGCCTGGACGCCGTTCCTGCCTACCTACTTGTGTGGATGGGTGGTCAAAGTAGCATAATCCAAATAATTGTAATGTCTATTGCATTCTTCCTTTAGACTATGTTTCTACCGCAACCAGACAATTTGATGCCAAAAAGTTCTTTTCCAGCTGCTCTCTTGTGTACGAGTCCACATGGGGACAAATCGACTCGATCAAGTAGCGACTTTCCATCACCAAATTCTCCTCCAACAACCGCTCCATCCACTGTGCTCCTCGGACCTCCAACTCGGTCATGTTCGTCGTCGCCAACTCTCGGAGGTCTTCCCCTTCCTCCAATCCTTGACGAAACAACAACGACTGACGATACACACGGACCTTCCGTGCGTAGTCTGCGTCTTTGCCTTGTTCAAAGCAAAACCGTGCCTTGTCCAACATCGACAGTGCTTCTGTCCATTCATGGTTCTCGGCATGCAACTCAGCCATCTCGGCGTTGCTCAAGCCACTCGCTGTCCATTCGTCTTGTGTCATCGCCATGGCTTCCACATCGTCCACATTCTGCTTCGTCGCTAACGTTGTAGGTCGAACGGTTGACGTGGTTGACCAACGAACAAAAGCATCCCCAGACACCGACCGCGTCGTCTCGGCAAAGAACAACCTCTCGATACAACGTGTCACTCCTGTGTACAACAACTTCAATTGACCCTCCAACTCGGGGACGTGACACTCGCGACCCAACAACAAATCCCGCCATGGCTTCTGGACTTCCTTGGGTAGGTCCGCGAAAAAGTCCAACACTATCACACTCTTGAACTCCAAACCCTTTGCTGCTCGGATCCCATACACGAGCTCGTAGTCTAGCATTTGTTTCCAATACGGGACAGACTCATCATGGGTCAGGATGACGGCACCATTCAGCTTGCCCGATACCAATGCCTTCAAACTAGCTACTGGAACCTTGTGGAAGACCCCCGGACGAGGTCCCGTGAACATACCACGATCTTCGCCTAGTTGCTTGGCGGAGTCAGGGAACACCTCAAACATGCGTCGTAACACAGCAGCTGCCGTGTCCAACACGCCACTGTGAGACCGGAAATTCATCGACACCGTTTTGGGCTTGTCTGGGATCAGATCGCGCTGTTGACCAGCGACAAAATACCCTACGGAACGAATCTCCTCGAACCGAAACTCCACACCCTCCACCACACTTTGCGCAGGGTCTCCTGCAAGGAAAAGGTCCCCAGGACCCGACAACAAGAAGAACAGCAATATCTCCACTTGCGTGTAGTCCTGAACTTCATCCACATAGATCTTGTCTTGATGAACTTGTTCCATCACTGGGTGGTTGTTTTGCCTGGCGCTTTGAACCCGCTTCAGTACGGAAGTCATCCGATCACAGTCATCCCACAGACGTTTGGCTTCCATGACCTTCTGATAACGCACAAATATGTCATACACAGCTTCACGTTCTTCGGGGGATAGTCGACATCGCTTCTTGCCCAGCGCCATGAATTGTGCTTTGTCCAATACATGAGTGGACTGGTTTTGCGAGAATGCCTCGATTGATCCTTTGAGGAACGTTCGAATGTTTGTCCAAACCACTAGTGGGTCAACCACCACTGATACTGACACGTGTTGGCTTCCATTGTAAACCTCATTCTTGAATCTCACATAGTCCATCTTCGACGAGTGCGCGAACAGTTGCTCGTTGGTTCCAGGAAGGGCAAACTCCAACGACTGAACAAGTTGACTGAACACGGAAAACGTACTGCCAGAAGTTTCGCCCACAGACTCGGCCACGAACCGGCGCAACTTCTGAGATCGAGCCACAAACAGCTGTTTCAACTCAGGCATACCTTCTATCTGGAGGTATTGATGACGATATCGATCCAGCTCCATCCGATTGCAAATGCAAACAGTCTTGCCTGTACCAGACCGGCCTAACAACAATACTGTGCCACGAGACTCGACAATGGAACGCTCCTCTGTCGAAAGATAGAGCCTCGGCGTCCAAGACGCGTCCATTATCTGATGAAGATCCTCGTATTGCATTGAGTACACTTTCATCGGAACGTTACCAAGCGGGTTGAGCCGGACTGCATGGTTCGTCACACCGTTAATCTCGCCAGCAGCACGGTCATTGTTTGTCAACGTATCTACCGATATGCGCTGGCGAGAGCTACGACTTTCACAGTCATCAATCAAGCGCATCAACCGAGACACACTCTTGTGTTTGGCAACGTACCAAACGAAGATACTTGATCCTTCTTCCTGCCACAAAATTCGCTGGCCTGATTTTTGTTCGAGGTATGTCTCGTAGATGGTCGACGAGCTCCCCTTCAACCTTTTGGCGAGAATGCGACTTCGTTGGCCTTGCCGTAGTTGCTCCATCCGGCGGACGAAGAAATGTCGGAACTTGGAGTCGGACTGCTTCAACCATCGGACCACATCGTTGGACATGTGAATGTCCATCGGTGTCGACAGTTGACCCATGACAGGTTGAGCTGAGACTTCACCGGACGGACTGTTCGTGATTCGAGAGGCATCGTTTCTTTCTCGATTATGGAAACCCTCAGCGCCAACCTGCAACGCCATAGATGTTGCATCTGTAAGCCTTCTGCCAGTCTCCGCGAGTTCAAGTAGATCATCGTCATCAAACTCGAAGCACCTGTTCTCGTGACGACTTCTTAATGAAACCCAAGACGACATAGTCACGTCACTTTCAAGTGTCGACATGAACAGCAGAGCTGTCTCCCAAATAGTGGCAAAGTGTCGAGAGCCCTCCAGTCGCATCAACACTACCGATCTGAGAACTCGCCTAACTTGCCTACCTCGATGCATCGCTTGCAACCTAGTTACGGAAAGGACATATCGCAGCCAGCGATTCAACGCTAGTTTGCGTGGCACGTTGATGCAAAAGAATCGCGATAGTCGTTCTCGTGCCTGGCGCTCTTCGATCCAAGCCACAACCATATGGGCATTCGAAGCCCTGGCAATGTCCAGAACTGTCCTGTTTTCCAAATCCATCATGTCGAGGCTTGCACCTCCGATGTCAATCAACCAAGATAACACATCTGTACGGTTGTATGCCGCTGCTACATGGACTAGATGCAACCCTGCCCGATCTGTTGCAGTATGAAGCAATGTACCAGCCTTCACAGCTTCTTGCACTTGTTCGAGAGAACCGTTGTTCTTGAGTATATCGAAAGATGCCCAATTCTCCAGTTGCTCCCTTTGTAGGTCTACTAGAAAGGGCTCAAGAGGGTCGGTTTTTTCGCGATCGTAACGTGCAACTCGTCCCAATGTCACTTGTTGGATATTGACTCCCCATTTCATCAACAAGGACAACCAATCCTTTGCAATATGTGTTACCTCATCCGTCGTTTCATTTTGGCACCAAATAGAGTTTTCAAGGAGTCTTCGGTTGATTTCAGCAATGCACTCTTTACTCTCTGGACAAAAACAGTTCATCTCATATCGATCATGAATATGCGATAGTAATGCGGGGAAGTGTCGCCACATGTTGATATCAAAACACTTGTTGAGTACTGCCATAGTCGCTTGGAACAATGAGAGCGAAGAGTGGTCACATTTCTCAACCAGAAAAAGCAGAAGGTCCTGATATGTTTCAGGTATTTGTGCATCACAAGTGACCACATTTTGAACGGAAGACAGATATCCATATACGACACAAGTTGAAAGATATGTTGACAGTTGCTTCTTTCCATCCGCGAGAGTTGTTTCTGATGCGACATCTTTTTCTTTCAAAGGAGAAAATGGCACGAAAATCTGTTTCAGGGAATCAGTACCGAATCTCTGGGTCATTCTCATGAAGAACTTTTTCCGACCAGCTTCGGCAGCACCAAGGGCACATGATATGCAAAGTTCCTCCGAATCTGCAAAACTGAGAAGTGTGTCAACAATCTCAGTGTATCCCATGTATCCTGCGAGTTGCATTATCTCTTTCTGCATCTCCAGTGTCCAACCATATCCATGTTGTAGTAGCCAGTTCAGAAGGTCGTCGTAGTTTTCCATTGCCGCGACAAGATAAACGGGAACAGTACTAAAGTCTGATTGTGAAAACAGCAAGTGCTTGCAACTTCGATGATCATGGTACTGGGATTCGCAATATATTTTTGCAGCCATGTTGACAACCTGCGTCTTCTCAACAGAATCCATTTCATATTCTAATAAGGAATCATTGAGGGTGCACATATTTCGACCTGTTGCCAAGAATTTCCTCGCAACATCCCGGTACATTTTCGTCAGAGCTTCCAGCTCTAGGGTGCACCCAGATTGAATACAACGACTTACGTTCCGGGTCAACTGCCGAAGAATGCCTGCACATGTCCAGATAATTACTTCTTCTTGCTTCAACCTCTGAGATAGCTCTCCCCCCAGCAGCTCGCCCTTCACTATTGGGTTCTGATTCGGGTCAAAAATGGAAACCGAGTTTAATGACGGGTGATCCAACCACTCAGACATTGTGAGATCATGATGATATCGTGCAAACTCTTGAATCCTGTCAATATGCCATTTAGCAGGAGGAACGCCAATTGTATCAATGCCCCAAAATCTCAAGAATTTGTCGTAATAAAAGTCACACATGTGGTGGTCCTTTTCAAAGTTTCGGGCCACGTTGTGACAAACGTTGAGGATGAAGTCTGAATCCGAGTGACTGAAACAAGCAGATAGAACATCGGCAAAAGAACGGCCACTGGGAAGAGGTTTGTCACTGCGGTAGATCTCAGCCTCTGCCCATTCATCAATCTTCAGACATCCTGTATCCTCGATATGCTGTTGGAGGAAAAGCGTGTTGTTCCTTTTCGAAAGGAGTTGTAACAACTTTTCACAATTACTTGCGAGCTTCGAACTATGCGTCATCTCCTGCCCCCAAATGCGGACATGCCGGAAAGGAGACTTCAGTGCCGATGAAAGTATGGAGGAGTAATTCAGTGGTGCTGACGACATTGAATACCCCATAGCTTCCAGCATCAGAACTACGTTCGTGTGCCCTTTTGAAATCGCAACTTCAAAAATGGAGTAGTTCATGAAACCTGGTCGGGTAGATGGTGCCATTGACAATAATTTCGACCATAGTGGAGTTGTTGAAATCCAAAGAAGTATTTCAAGTCTCCCGAAGAAGGCGCATACATGCAAAATGTTGAACCCATTGATGACTTGGTCAATGGATGCGTTGGATCCCTTCACAAGCCAGCTCAATGAGAACAACGAATCATATTCGACGCATGCAAAGCATAGGAAGGTGCCAGTTGTTATTGCTTTCGAGACGCGTTGTCCACCGAGAAACAAAAGTTTCCTAGCATTGGGATCGTTCATGTATAGAGCCGGTTCCATAAGTTGGACATATCCACCCTCTATCAACCAACGCAGTGCACCGCAATTCCGCTCTCGTATGACAACAAGTGGCGAAGGAGGTCGTGCTCCTTTATGAACGATCATGTAATTCAGCATTTGGAGTCTCCCACAGATTCCATCGTCATCTTGTAGAATAGCTTTAACGTATTGAAGAATCCGGTGGATGCTGCTATATGATTCTTCGCGTTTGAGTGATGCATCGAGCGCAGCCATAAAGTTGAAATTGGCGTCATTGGATCGACGGGAGGCCCAAGCCAAGAGCCAATTAATGTATGCATCGATATCAGATTTGCTCGACAAGTAAGGGTACGTTAGGTCACTTTGAATACAAACAAGTGCAGAAGGTATGTCTAGTCTCCCAAACATCGACTTGTTTTCCTTTTCCGAGATCCCGTGTATTTCATATTGCACGAAGTCATCTCGTGTAGATCCAAATTTAACAGTACAAGATACATCCAACACAGCCTCATCGGCGTCAACCAATGCTTTGAAAATCTGAAACAAACCATGTTTCACAGTTGAAGTCATAATTTCTCGAACAGCGTCTCTGACATAAGAGCACCTCGTGTGACTTTCCCATTCGTAAACAAAGCGGAGTAGATGTTGCGACTTGCCACCGTTCACCAATGCTCCCATATGCGGTTTCTGCAGCAACTGTGCCTCATTAGCACGGTAACAATTAGTCAATTCCATCAGCTGATCCAAAACCGTTCTGTTGAATATGAAGTTCTCCATTGCCAGCGCCCACTCCAATGATCCCTCCTTCCTTTCCAGAGACAATCTCCGGATATTTTCTTCTTTGGTATTATGTACAAAAGCCCACAACAGTCCATCGAAAGGGGAAGAAAGACAGTCAATGAGACGCAAATCTTGTCTCTTGAGAACCAAATCCAACCATGTCTCTCCATGTCGGTTTGTTTGATCGAAAGATAGGCAATGTCTGCTCGTATTGATCCTTAGAAGAGAAAATGAAAAGTAGTCTCGCTGGAAAGAAATCTTAGCCATCCCTTTCAGCAAAGTCAAACAGCAAGGAGATTTCGCCAGTTCGTGAAAGAGATAGTTGCCATTCGGATACTCAATATCTGCCAAACGAAGATCCTTGTCCTTTTCCTCCAGCAACAACAACGTCGCAAAACTTCCGTACTCAATCGCAGTAGAGAGAACCAGATCATGAATCAAAGATACATCGATATTAAACTCATCCACCAAACCATTGATGTGTTCGAAGCAGCAGTCCTGCTTGATGGCATCCAATAGTCTGTCACGGGGGCTAGACGATTCCGAACATATGTGTTCGTCAGTGTCAAATTCAACATAGAATACAAGTTTTTTCCCTCCTTTCCAACGCATCTCACACTCATACACTGCATACAGGTCGGATAGGCCAATAATATCGACATTTGACACTGTAGCGGGTAACCAGAGTTCCGTAGTTGCATAGTACTGCTTCATCGCCGAAGATGAATTGGATGGGCAAGGATATATATATTGGGAGTTGACCAGAACTTTGTCACCAACCGCGTATCTGAATCCAGTTGGATACATCCTAACGTAGTGATCATTGTCTTCTGGAGAGGCAACTTCATCGTGGGCCCCGTGCAAACCTGCCAGTGACGGATATGTGGTCATTTTGTAGATTGGGACGCAATGTGTACCCCTTTCCATTTCCCAGACTGGAAAAAGATGCGTCACTACTCCAGGAAGCCAACCATCACTTGTATTACAGACGATTTTCTGACCAACGTCGAACCGCGTTGTCCAATTGTAAACGTCACGATGGATAGAATCGACTTCGATTTGCCAAACAGTTCGGCTCTCCGCGCCATTTTCAAAATAGTCTGAAAGTGGCTGAACAGAATAATGCGATACTCTCCCATGACTGTCAACGTTCACTTCCTTTACAAGTCCTCGGCGAGTGTTGTGATCGTTAGGATCACTGCGGGTATCCTCAAACCATACGCGATCTCCCTCTAAAATGGTCCATTTGTTCAGCTTGGTATCGCCATTGTCATGTTCATCGGCTTCATCGTTTGTTGTGTTCTGGGTTGTTCCTTCAATGATACGTTCCCGTCTCTCTTGTACTTTCGCTTTGTGTGCTTGCTTGTCCTGTTTGGTTTTCTTCTTCTTGCTTTGCTTCCCCATACTAGCATCGCATGATGTGTGAGAATGACAAGCAAGTAGTAAATGAGAAGCTTGTGATTCCTGACTTCAACGACCTCAAATGTTTCCCTAGTAGGTATTAGTATTAGTACGTACGACCACAGTCAGCTTCATGATGTGGCATGCCACACACCCATCAGAGCGCTGTTGAGACGGGGAAGGAGAGATGATGGTTGCCCCTTGGATGTTCCTTGCTACCTCCTGTATTAAGATGACACCATTTGCCTCTTTTATTGGAGGTACTCCCCTCTATAGTCGGGTCTTGAGAAACAATCGAGTGTGTCAATCATTTGCCACCCGCCAGTTTGCATCTCCTGCCACATCCTCATGCAGTTTGTTGTCGGAATGTCAAGTTGTGTTTGTCGTTGGTGGCCCAGGTTCAGGCAAAGGGACACAATGTGAGTTGTTGCAAGAACGCCTACCGACGTCATGGAAGCAACTGTGTGCTGGGGAATTGCTACGCGCTGAAATGAACAAACCTGAAGATACCGAGCTGGGATCGCTCATTCGATCGCGATTGGATGCTGGTCAAATTGTCCCTAGTCATATTACAGTACAACTGTTGCAGAATGCCATGCAACAAGAATATGAAAACAACAAAACGAAACACTTCATGCTGGATGGGTTTCCGCGAAACTTGGAGAATGTGCAAGCATGGGAGGACTCCAATCCCGATCATCCACATCCCAAGTTTCTCCTTTCGTTTGATTGTCCCGAATCTGTTTTGGTCCAACGACTGTTAGAGAGAGGTCAATCCTCTGGACGATCCGATGATCAAATCGATGTCATTCGTAAGCGTTTCCAGACCTATCAAAAGGAAAGTCTTCCTGTAGTGGCGTACTACGAAAAGTTGGGTGTCCCTGTCCATTGCATTTCCAGTGAAGGCAGTGTGGAAGACATTTACAAGCAAGTGGAACCTTTGTTTGATAACTTGGAAACATAACATTCTACGTTCTACGTTTTCATGCAGAATGGATTCTATAGATTGCCCCCCGTTACTATTAGTTTGTCGTAACAAATTGTGCCGCCAATCGTTCCACTCGTTCCCGTTTGTCTTCCAACAGGGTCTTTTGCAACTCGGCCCGAGCCGCCAATTCCCGAATCTTGCGTTCGTATGCAAGAGCAGCTCCAGGCGTAGCCCCTTCTTCGACCGTCAGTCGGCACAGAATACCCATGGGACAATTGACCTTGCGGTGCATTTGAATACCTGCACCACACTTGCCGCACTCTTCAAAGACACACTTGTTGCCAAATCCCAGTTCCCCATGTTCCCCTCGAGTCTTTCCACATTTCGAGCAGATCTTGCGAAAGCTCAGGGATTTGGGCAACCCGCTCGACTTGGTTACTTCTTCGTAACTGGTAGGGTATGCACGCGGAACCGGACGAGTGGGGTGGTGTCCCGCATACCGCGAATGAGGTGGGGGTGGGGGTGGAGTGGAGTAGTAGGTCGAAGGATAGGGTCGGTGATGGCTGTAAGGTGGCACTGGGTGACGTGGCATGCCTCGATGCACGGCTGATGGAGGAGGTCTAGGTTGATGAATGTAGGGTGGATGGGAATACTGCCGATGGACCACTGGTTGCTGAGGAGTCATGACCGAAACTGGTGATGGATTTCGGGATTCGGCAGCTGGAATGGGACCAGCCGAAGGAGAAACATCCACAGATCGCGCCTTCTTGGCGGGAGGCGTCTCTGTGGAAGGACTCTGTTCAATGACATTGTGTTGATCTTCCAACTTGCGTTTCGGAGGTGTGGCTGTTGCAGCCTCCTGGGAGTCACTCTCAGCTGTGTCTGTCTTCACTGGAGCGCTGCTCAAGGACACGCGACCACTCGACTCCTTAGTGCTAAAGAGCTCTGTCATGGCAACGGCAGCCATAATGGCCATGCGATCTTCCTTGTCGTTGCCTTCGCCTGCTTGCTTGGCTTCTGTGTCTGGAGTCACCGCAGTCTTGGATGGAGGAGCCTCCTCCACGGAAACACTTCGAGGAGACGAAGCCAACGAAGCAGGAACCGCAGGAGTGGAAGGAGGAGGACTTCCTTGATCCTTGGGAAGGTTCTTGCAATTGACACACTTACAATGGAGTCCACAAGATGTAGAGTTTTGGAAACATTCACAATACTGTGAAAGTAAACAAGTGAGATCTTGCACCAGGACCAACATATTTCCAGTTCCTACACGTTTCGAAACGTACCTTCTTGAGACAAAACGACTTGCGACACTTGCAACCATACTTGTTCACACGAGGCCGAGGAGCAGGTGTAGCAGGGGCTGCCAGGGAACTAGGAGATGCAGCTACAGACATGGATGGAGTCACATAGGTAGGTGGCGGTGGCGGGGGAGCTGCATAGGATCGGGTCCATGTAGGTGGTGCAGGTGGATGCACCGATAGAGGAGGTCCCCGGTAGGCCGTGGCTTGCGGCATACCTCGGAACTTGTCATCAAAGGCACTGGGATTTCGCTCCAAAATCGTCTTTCGAGATTGCTCAATGGCCTCGGCATGCAGAGGAGTATTGTGACAGGTTTGACATTTGCATTTGGCTCCGCACGTGGTACTGAGAGAAAAGCACTGGCAATACAACTTGAGGCAACTGTATCCAGCAAGAGATGAAAAAGTGAGTATCGGTGAGACAATCGGATACACAACATTGACAAACTGGAACCACCACAACATATGCATCACCTACCGACTCTTCTTGCAGGTGCAGCCACCGGTACGGAAAGGATCCAATCCAGCAGGAGCTATCGGGTTGGAAGCCGTCAGAGGTACTTCTCGGAGAGGGGATGCCCTTGGATCCTCATAGGCACGAGGATGTGATGGAGGCACGGCATATCGATGGGTTGGTGGATACTCATAGTAGTGATCGTAGGGGCGTGGAGGTGGCATGGGTCTTGAGAAATGAGGCCCAGCGGGATAAGGATGATGGTAATGGGCACTTCGATGTGCTAGCGGTGCTTGCCTCGAGTCCGAAATGTGGGTTGGTGATGGTTGAAGCGATTGCTGTTGTTGTTGCTGCTGTTGTGACAAGGGTACCTTGGCGTCGGGTGTAATAGCTTGTGCTGCCAAAGTGGGCTCGGTAATTGTAGACGATGTTTCGGAAGGGGATGTCATTTTATGTGGCAAGCTTGGACTTTTTCGGTTCCAGATTGGTTGGCGTCGAGAAAAACCTCCACAATGGCTACAAAACAGGTTGGAATTGGATTTGGACGGAGTAGAGTGCTAAGGAAATGAACTCTTTCTCAAAAGTGTTCCCCTCTTTGTATCAAACTGCAGAAGAAATAAAATACTTGTCGTCTCACACCACTGTGGGAAAAAAAGAGACGAGATGGACACCGTTCCCACTACCTATTGTTTGCGACTGTTAGATTGGCTACCACCGTCGAACCCTCCATGTAAAGTTTGCAATGTTCTACAGATTTGTGGAATGTATTGGACAAATTTGGCGCGCTGGAGTGTGCGTCCGACGCTTCAACGACCGTGATTTGCCAACCAAAAGCTATGTGGGAAAGTTGGGGACGCCAAAGAAACCTCTTTTGCTTATTTAGACGCGTGGTAGTGTACAATACCAAATTCTTGTCTAGCAACCTATCATGGGCTCCGTAGAAGTCGCTATTTTATGTACCGTCACCTCTGTCCGTGACGACAAAAACCGACTTGTGAAGTGGTGTCACATGGACCTCAGCCCCCTTTTTTGGCTAGACAATTCACGAATTTAAATTGCATCTTTCCCGATAGAATCCCACTGAACGGAAGAGTTTGGGGTCAACTGCCGTTCAAACTAGGCCAAAAAGGTGGTATCACCCGGTGCGTGGTTTCATTCATGTGACAATCTCTATTATGTACTGTATGTGGAGGGAGAATGGCCCCACATTGAAACCGTTACGGTTAGAAATAGGCGGGGCAAGTGAGGTGAGATTTGTGGCCCGCCCAGAAGGAAAGACATCAGTCGTTTGGAGTCGAGGGATGCACCTCGTCCTTGGGTTCTGGCGCCCTGTCAAAATGGTTTGAATATCATCCGTTGCCTCCCCTGTTGTTGCATTAGGGATTGACTTGATTGGACTGTGAGTCATCCACCATTCACCACCTCGAGTTTGTTGGTGCACCAATACTCCGCTGTGTCCAACGTGCACGCATCATTCGTTTCGCCAGTCTCAACACATCAACATCATCACAACTCCTACAAAAATGCGAGGAAAATCTTTAACCGTATTGGGAGGATGCCTGTTGTCCACTTGGACACAACAATCTAGTGCGTTTATGCCAATTTGGATAAGTCGTCATCCTGCCATCTCTCGCATCTCCAGTACAACTGGATCTTCCCTGTTGGCCAGCAATCCACCCACATCCAACCTTCCCATCACACCCGACGCTCCTCCTCGGGCTTCGTCCTCGAACTATTGGATTGACACATCCTCTCTCTTTCATGACTACTATGCTCTCCGCCATGGCCAATCAGAAGCAAATGTCGAAAAACGCATTGCTTCCACATGGGAAATTGCTAGTCACCGATTTGGATTGACACCCTTGGGACAAGAACAAGCGAAAAAGGCAGGTAAATCCATTGTCGAATTTTACCAAAAAAGTACAGAACCCTACGAAGGCATTGTATTGTTGAGTTCCGATTTGAAGCGGGCCTTTGAAACAGCCGAAATTGTCAAGGATGAACTCCGAGCCGCTGGTCTTCCTGTGGTCGAACATCGCGTCTGTGTCGACCCCCATCTCCGCGAACGTCAATTTGGCAAGTTTGATCTACAAAGTGACGAACACTATCTTGACGTTTGGAAAGACGATGTCCTGGATCCCACACATACCAATAATGGTGTCGAATCTGTCATGAGCGTCGCCCGACGAACCAAGGAGTTTATTCTGGAATGGGATGAAATGTTGGGGCAAGAGAAAAAGTACATGGTGTTGTGTGTGGCGCATGGGGATGTCTTGCAAATATTGCAGACCTGTATGAGTCATATAGAAGCGGCGGATCATCGAAGTTTGGAGCATTTGGAAACAGCGACCTTGCGGCCATTAATGTAATGTACAAATGATTGTTTGGCATGAAGTGCGGTAGTTGTTGTAGTCGAACCGCAAGATAACGACAGTGGCAGTCGGAAGGGTCTAGTCGCTGCCCTATCCACGTCTGGAAAGCTTGAGCTTGATGGAGAAATTGCCATGTCGCAGTTATTTCGGAGTGGCGACGACGAAGGTTCTTCCGGGGGGGCTGCCAGATGTTCGGCACTGCCGCGAGGGAATTCGTGCTTGGGAAATAATTCTCTGTTTTACCAGCACGAGATTCACCTTGTGTGGTCGACAGCAGTCACCATCACAGTTGCACTGCAAACTTCATTCCAGTTGCAACAACATCCACAACAAGCATAGTTAGACCCTGTGGACAGTAGTAGAATGACAATTGAAACTCCACCAGAAACCAACCACCCAAACAACAGTGGCAAAACGAAACTGGAAGACTCCACTTCTGCCTCGTGCCAGAAATGTGTCAAGGTGCTACGCGATATGATTGCTGGAATTCAATCCACCCATGCAGCCACCAACAAATCCTCGAGTGATTCGCAAACAACATCCAACAGCGACGTATCTTCCACAGATTCCTCGTCCAGCCATTGGTTCCACAGTAGTAGTACCAACAACGAAGAACCGCCTCCGTTGACTCTGCTCAAAGCCATGTCCAGCGCCAAATCGGAGGACCTCAAAGTGGAATGGGTCAATGATGGTGTTCGAATTCATATTCCTGTGGAAACAACCAATCCTACTACCTTGGCTCCCTGGTCCAAGCTTCAAGAGATTACTGCCAGGGCTTCGCAGGTGGCGGATTCGCTTTCGGGGGCTCCTTCCATGCCGTTGGCCTTGTCGGTCCAAGATACTGCAGAGGGTCCCGCAGATACAGCTACTGTTACAAAGAAAACTCCACAAAAAGATCCCTTGACGGTCGAGTTAAAGTGCCGCAAGTGTGCTTCCACGGGTCCGGAAGCCGGAGCCCGAGCCTTTTTGATGGGTCCACAACCCTTGAGTGTCGTCTTGTGTCACAACCGTATCCAGTCACATCCCGGCGAAATCCAAGAAATCCTTACCCATGAACTGGTTCATTTGTACGATGTCCAAACCCTCCGTTTGGATTTGCAAGACTGTGAAACCTTGGCGTATTCCGAAATCCGGGCCGCCAAAGCCGCAGAGTGTCGGAATTCTTGGCATCCGCAGTTGTTGAGTTTTTGTGTCAAACAAAAAGCTACTTGTGCTACCAGCAATTTGTTTCCTCAAGAAGGACGTGCTTGTATGCAGCGAGTCTTTGATCATGCGTTTGAAGATACCCGACCCTTTCAGAAACCACAGCAACACCAACAACCCTAGAAGCGTCAGGATATTCCTCTGACGCGCTCCATCAAAGCAAGAACCGCCTATCTTGTCTTGATACTAATAATATATTACATAGTTCTGTATTTTTCACTTTCTGTGTGTTTACATAATATTATTGCATGTCATCTTGTGAGGGATCGGATTGCGTTCCCATCGGCGTCCATTTACTCGTACGAGTCGATTCCAATGCGAGGTCTTTCGAAATCCATTGCTCCAAATTTGAAATTTGGAGCGGCACATCCATTTTGTGTCCTTCCTCCACATCATCCAATCACACCAATATCACTTCCGTTGCTGTCAGATACAACGACTCGTTTGTACCATGAGAATAATTCTTTCCCACCGATCTTTCCTTCTTCTACAGCTACTACTTGTGGTTTCTATCACAACTCGTTGCAATGCTGCTGGTTCCTTTGATCACTTGCAAGATCCTGAACTGGGAGCCAATTTGGAGCCTCATCCTGATCCCAATGACGAAGATTATGACAATATGGTCTATGTAGGAAAACATGATGCAGAGGGCAAACGAATTGGATTTGATGAAGACAATGGATATCGTTATTTGTTTGGTACTGGCTTTGATGAAGCGCACAAGGAAATGGAAGAAAAGGATTTGTTGGTGCACCCACTCACGCCGGTCCATGATATTCCCGAACATCAACGAGAGGCAATGTTGAAGGAACGGCGTCATCGGCCACTCAGTGAGACGGGACCCAAAGCTTTTGGTCATGTCGATACCCATCCATTGGATGGAGGTGTCACACCCGTCAAAGTGGTCCATGTCGATCCCTTTTTTCTCGATAAGACGTTGGTAACCAACAAGGACTTTGGAAAGTTTGTACGATCGACCTATTATGAAACGGAAGCTGAAAAATTTGGTTGGAGCTTCGTGTTGTCCTCTTTTGTGGATCATGCCAATACCTTGGTGGAAGAAGCCGACCCTGAAGCCGAGCATTGGGTGGCCGTGCCTGGTGCGTATTGGAGACGTCCAGAAGGACCCGAAAGCACTTACAAATTCCGGGAGGATCATCCTGTGGTACATGTGTCCCATCGGGATGCTGCGGAATATTGCAAGTGGGTAGGCAAGCGTCTTCCCGGAGAGTGGGAATGGGAGGCCGCAGCTCGGGCGGGACACTATGGACCCAAGAACCGAACCTTGTATACATGGGGCAACGAGGATGATTGGGAATCATCCTACCCTCATACCAACCTATGGGGTCCTGGATCTTTTCCTGATGAGAATGAAGCCAAAGATGGCTGGCGAGCAACGAATCCTGTAACCTACTATCCTCCCAATGCCATGGGATTTTACGATATGACTGGCAACGTTTGGGAATGGCAACGGGGAGGCAAACACAAGGCCCGAATCGTGCGAGGGGCTTCATTTGTGGATAGTTTGCAAGGTGATACCAACCACGCAGCTACGCTAGGAGCCAGAGCCACTTTGCATGGAACGACTACCACCTCCAATGTTGGATTCCGATGTGCCAAGGCTCCTCTGCGACGTACGGAGTACCACTATGTCCACCATGATGAAGAACTTCATGGACAATTGGGTGTCGAAGATCAATTTGGAAAGAGAGACATGATTCCTCAACGTGGATGGGAAGACCGTTTTGTTGTCGTGGATGAATCCACTGACGACGAGGACGAGGACGACGAAGTACTTTTGGATGAGGACATTGACAGGCGAACATTGCAAAAGCGAAAGGTCATCAAACCACGTGAACGACTATCCAATGAACTATAGAGAAGTGAAAGAATAGAAAAAACTTAACATCTCAAGAATATTGTTTCTTGCCGCTTTTTGTGTGTTTCTTTGACCTGCTGCTGGTGTAGCAGTGTTCCGTCCTGTTGTCTTCTTTCCGAGAGAATGAATGAATGATCCTACCGAGCAGCGAACTGACGGGCCATCTACTCTTTCATGTGGCAAGCAATGCTGGGTTGAACGTCATGTATGTTGATCATCACACCAGTCCTCAAAGCTTTGAAAGTCTTTAGTACATGTCTGTCCCACTGACGAGGGCGACCGAGATACTTCCCGTATTTGTTCGATCAGAACTTTCGAGTGTCTCTTGCAATAACCCGCTCCAGAATCATCCTCTCCTCATGATGTTTCAAAGTTCAAAGTTGGAATCTGCACTGTTGCTCTTCTTCACTCTGAAGGAACAAGAATACCTTTCATCAAGAAGTACGTAACCCGCCGAAAACGACAATTCAAACCCAGGTGACTGGTACCAGTAGTACTATGGCATTTGAAACACCATCGAGTACTACTAGATAGGTAGAGTTGACCATCGTTGTTCTCTTGTTCTGGAAGAACACTGGAGAAGTACTACCATGAATACGAGGAGGGTCGTGGAACAACCTGTATATTACTAGTAGTACGATTTCGTGTTCATTCAACAAATGGCTGCCAAGAAAAGCAGCACGACTACTAATGTGTCTACACAGCAGGAATGAGGACCACAATTCATTCAACCTCCTACTAGAACACCAACTTTGCACCAGCAAAAGTGTCCTGCGCGATGTCATCCGTGAGTTTGGCTCCCAGCTCGACGCCAACGTTCTCCTCGTCCTCCAATCAAGAAAACAGCCGCAGTACGTTCATCCTTTGGTTCACTATTATAGATCTCATCAGTCCTCACGACGTCCACCTATTGGAACAACCAGTTCAGGACCATTCACTCTCTTATCCCACCACACCATGCTGCGTCTCGACCAGGATCACAAAATTCAGCGACTTGAGATTTCCTTCAGCATTCTACTAGTAGTAGTACTAGCACTCCGATGGTATTGCCTTTTACTCAGAGGCAGCAGCTGTTGTCTGGTATCTACTGTCCCATTTGCAACAGCATCGCAGATGCGTTGCGGAGCAGCTCATGGATCTTCATCATGAAGACAGGAGAAGAAGACAATGCTTGCGTACTAATGACCCGTGACCCGTGATTCTCGTCGACCTTGGGCAATAAGCACCTTCCATATGTGATGTGTTCTAGTACTATGTGGTACTAGTAGAATTCTAATGTGGTACTCTAGTAGTTCTAAGTAAGCGACATTGGAAACAGTAGAAACTCAACTTCGGTGGTGGGTCGCTCATCCCTCTTGACTACTACTACTAGTACAAATTTACTACTTCTTGTGGCAAATACTAGTAGTTAGTACAAACGTTAGAAATAACAAACGACAGTCGCGCACCACAAACGACGAATCGCCAAGAGTGGACAAACGTCCGTTGCGTCGTTCCAAAAGTGCTACGCAATATTGGGGGCGGACAGCTTTCAGCGCCACCTTCTTACGTCTAATGGCCGCTGTTCTATGTGTTCCCATTGTGCATCGCCAAGATCCATCCAAATCTCAAAGTCCCAGACGTTTCAATCCCTATCGACTGGTCGTCTAATTTGCCTGGACCGCATTCCTAGCCGATTCCATTCACTGATTGGGATCGAAACTTCCAAACCCTCACAATACTTAGGGCCGGGTCTGTACAAAGACAGAAACACGGTTCCCCCCATCGCCAACTGTGGTGGTGGGTAAATATTATGACAATCGGAATCATTTCTCACAAGTTGGATCCGACAGGTTGCCATAGATTGAGCTGTTGCGAGCCACGAAGTAGTATCTGCGTTTCGCTAACGAGTCTCATCACTATGGTGCTTCATCAAGAACCACAAGATGGTATGGCAAATAGCCACAATGGTAGGGTCATACCACGAACTGTACTACTTGGTCTGGCCGCAGGAGTGCTGGGTGGTACCACAATGTTGCTCCTTTCTGGTACTTCCATCATTCCTGCTTTTCAACGGCCACACCAAAACGTCAGTTCTTCTCCATTGCTTCGTCAGACGACAGAAGGAAAGAACATCATTCCTCTTCAAACCAGACTGACAGTCCTCCTCAATGATGAGCAGGATGAGTTTCTTCTACCTCGTGCTCGGTCGCTCAAGGAAGACTTCGATGTGGAGGACGAGCGAGAGGTAGAAGAAGAGCAAGCTTCCGAGCGAGAGCTCGCGAAAAACAGGAAGAAGAAAAAGAAGAACAAGGCCAAAAAAAAGAAAAAGAAGACCCGCAAAAAGCCCGAGAAGATTTACCCCAGCACCAAGAGTTCCAAAAGTGCATCTGCCAGTCTGGCACCTACCAAGAGCCGGGTGCCCAGTTTGTCACCATCAGCAAGTTTTGCGCCAAGTGCTTCTCCTACTATCACTGCGGCTCCCACTAGGACACCTGGACCCACGACGCCTCCAACATCCTCCCCAACAAAGTCAAATTCTCCTACCACAACTCCAGCTCCATCGCTTTCTATTGTTGAGCAGAATGAACGCGTTACATGCATCTCGATCATTGATGAGAACAACGGTTATGTGCCAACATATCAGTGGGATAACTTCCGTGTCATCCATCCAAATCGCCCCATGTGTCTCCTTCGTCCAACGCCTACTACATACGGTGCCCTAGGGGTTCCGGCTGCGTTCTACACTGAAGGCATGAACATCTATCAAGAAGTAACACGAAATGCGGAAGACATCAGTCATACTAGTGATTGGTATGATATCTGTAACATGGATGAGTCCCGCAGCAATGGGTTGACCAATGTCGTTTTGTTTGTGGATAACTCTGGTAGCATGTACACCAGCAACGTCCAAAACGCCCATGACTTGTTCGTCCAACGCATGGCAGCCAAGGGAATGACCATTGTTTCTGGAGTTTACAATGGCAACGAGGACTACATTTCTCCGTGCAACGACCTGACTCTCACCTGATCAAAAAGGCTTGCAATTTGTCAGCGAGGAACAATAAGAAGGAATCACCAAAATCTCACCACCTGGCTCGTTTCGTTTAGTACTTGATACCTGTATTAGATCTGTGTTTTTGAACCTGAGTACTTTTTCCGCGAGTAGGTAGTGAAGTTACTTACCTAGTATTTGGTACTACCGGTAGAAAGACAACACAGGTCGTGGTAGGAGGATTTGATTGGTGTTCTAGTGTGCTTCTTGTTGCCCGTGTGATGTTGGGCGAAGTGGACAGGAGTACCGTCATTTCATCGCCTCCTACTGTTTTCTTGCATCCTTTTTCGGGTCAGGTGGTAGTACCTCTTTGTGTTCTCTCTCATCCCGTCTAGTAGGACTATTTATTAACTAGGAAGTACTAGAAAGGGTTTTGGTACCGTACTACTACTACTACTCGTACTCCTTCCCAAGAACAAATCAATGCATGTTTCTAGATATTTTTGCTTTCTTGACATTCTTCGTTTCGTAGTAGTACTGCAGGATGACCTCCACCAAAAAGTACTAGCTTGTTTTCTCTGGTGGTGGGACGCGGTTTTGTGATGCTGTTCTTCTTTACTTCTTCTTGTGTCCTTTCTTGCCTCCCTTGCTACTGCTACTACTACTTTCAATCTTTTGAGCTCCCACCAAAACGAAATCATAGTCTTCATCCAACTTTTGAATCCCTTGGAAACCAATCGTTTCGAGCCATTCGATTTGTTGGTCCACCGAGACCGGCACCATCTGACTTTGATGGAATTCCACACCTTGGGTCCATCGGTCCTTGATTTCCGTCATGTTGCGATATTTGGGATCTCCAGTGCCAAACTCTTCCATGGCTTGTATCATCTTGTCTATGGCTTCTGGGTCGTCACTGTCATTGAGTGGATCTGCAGGAGGTTCATTCTCATTCAAACCATGATAGGTCATGGCAGCCATGGTCGTCAGAGTCTCGTCATCCAACTCATCTTCGGGTCGAACGTTGCGATCAAAAAAGAGCAAGAGACCACCGGGTTTGAGAATTTGATAGAATTCATGGAACAATTGTGGGCGCCGTTCAAAGTCCATTCGTTCCAAGGCCCCGATGCTGACCAAGATCAAATCTTGCGAGTCGACCAATTCAGGGCTAGTCACAATACTCTTGTAGGGAGGCATTCTACGAGTATCGTTGGTATTGTACAAGAGAGGGGAGGCGGGGGCCTCGACGACGGAGCGAGCCCATTCCAAGGTCCAAGGATTGGTAGTGTTCAAAGCCGCCTTGTAATGATACTTATCCTTCATATCCAATGCTTTTTGCCAATCCTTCCACCACTGTTTTTCATAAACATCTGCCAACACAATATGGAGGGGTGGCATGACTTCATCGGGCTCCAATTCTGCCGTTTGTACGGCATAATCCACGAATTCGAGCATGTCGGGACTATTGTCCAAAAAGGTTCCCTCGGCTTTGCCATACTGATTGATGGTAGCCATTCCCAAATCGGCACGGCCACAGAACCAATCCAAAAACTTGAAATGAGTCAAATTATGACCAGCAGTCCATTGTTCTAGAATGGGAAGGATGGAGTCGGCAAAGCGAGGATCGATGGGCACTTCGGCGCGGACATCGTCAAATCGTTCGGGGGGAGCCTCGATGACGCGGCCCGGATCGTTGGCCAGAACGTTGGCCTCGATTTCTTCTTGGGTATACGTAGGAGTCGTCGTTTCCTCTTCCGCTTCAGTAGCCGTCATGTAGAGTGGGGGAGCCATTTTTACTGCATTCGTTGCAGTAGTAGCAGGAGGAATCATGCAGTGGGAGGATGTCGTTGACGTTGACATGAACCCAAGTGGAGGATAGGGACAAAAGGCCAAGACTACAGAAGTCGTAGCTGATATTGTCGTCCATACAAGGATTCTTGATGTTGTTGATGAAAAGGCAACCATGATGGATGTTGTGATTGTTGTTGTTGTGGGTGTACAATTCTCCAATAGAACCACCGGTACGTACTGGTTGGAAGGTACCGGTACTCGTAGCTTGGAGCGGCGTTGTTGTGCCTCTCTCGTTTGGAGGGGCTGGTGTGAAGTGATTGGGTGACCCAAGCAAGGAATGGGGGAGATTCTAGATACTCGTAGTAGGCCCCCGGATGAGAATGCTCCTCCCCGACTATTTCATTCGTGTTAGCCCACATGGGGAGTCATGCCTCGTGCTACAGTGGCGCTTGGAGCTTCACTCGTCGTACGTCACAACTACCGGTAGGTACCGGTACCGTACCAGGAATACCGGTAGTACCAGTGGTACCGTACTACTGTACCAGGTGGTACTCCTCCTGTCGTACGAAATATTAATATCGCGTGTTCTCTGTCATCATCGTCAACAACCCCAAAACTCCCAAGCAACAAGCTTACCTAGCTTCCAACAGGCAACAACAACGACAACAACAGCCTACTACCACAGAGAGAGAGAGAGAGAGAGAGAGAGAAGCAGCATAAAGCAACCATTTCGACGTCGACTATTCCAACCACCATGTCGGACATGATGTGGCTGCCCGGTTTCGTGCCATCCTCTTCGACACCTTCCAATGGAAACAACAGCAACAGCAACAGCAACAGCAACAGTCATGCACAGAATACAGCCAATACACACTACTCTACTGACATTTATCCCTTTCCAACAGCCACTACCACCACTACTATCAACAGCAACAACAACAGCAACAACAACAACAACAACAGTACAACAGAAGCCGAAGACCATACCCGCCGCCTCCGCCGCCGCGCTCAACGACACCGTTCCTTTGCTCGGTTTCTCGGACAATGGGCGGTCCTCTTGTTGTTGGGCTTCCTAGTCTTTGTCATTTCTTTGTCCATTGCGTATTATCGACGTCAAGATTCGAGTGGAGATTCCACCATTTATGAAACGTACCGAGTCTTTGAGCATGTGGGAAAGGTTACCTCATTGACTACCACCGATGGACAAGTATGTGTGTTGCGGAATACTACTACGAGCGCATCGGTGGTTCATTGTTGGGGAGATCAGCCCAGTCTACCACCGTTGGTAGCCTCTAATTTCATGACACCTACCAAGATTGTTGCCGGTGCAGGGTTTGTTTGTGCCTTGGATGCCACCTTGCTACAACAACCCGTCTTTTGTTGGGGACAAGGTCCTCCGGTCCATCCTGGCTTTCAAGTACCCGATTCCTTGGTGCAAGATTCTCAAGGGAACATGATGATGGAGGTGTCTGTGGTAGATCTATGGGCAAGTCACACCATTGCATGTGCCTTGATGGCAACGGGTGGTGTCTCGAATCATTATTTACGGTGTTGGGGTTGGGATCCGTATACGCTGGAGGCCTTGGATTGGACCGTGACTTTCCAGAACGAAACGTCCAAAGACGATGGTGGTAATGATGACAATAGGGATATTCACTTGGTGGGCATGAGGACCCAAACATCGTCGTTTGCGTCGCCCAAAGTGTACTTGTGTTGGCAATCCTCGTCGGGAACAGCGACTACCGAGCCCATGGAGTGTGGTGTCATTGTCTCGGAGGACCAAGACAGTACCAACAATGAGACGGTAACCACCGACGATGGAACGTCCGCTATGGTTTCCTTGGAGACCTTGGCTGTGCCTTCCGAACTTTCTTTGCAATTCTCAGACAATGAGACCATTCCTACCCTTTTGGATGGCACCTTGATTACTTCCTTGGCCATGATGGATGATTTCATTTGTGTTGTGACCACTACCACCACACCCGTCATGGATGCACCCACCAACATGGATCCTTCCTTGATTTGTTGGGAATACCAACCGGCCACCAGTGTGAGTAGTACCATTCACCCGTTTTGGGAGTCCAACGAGGTTCCCGTCACCACTGCCACTACCACTGCGATTACGTCCAGAAATAATTCCATCATGAACCATGTGTATGCAGGTGCGGACAATGACTTTTGTGTCACCACCACCGAAGGAACGGCAGACCAACCACCTGTCTTCTGCTTCTTGGGAACCTCCATGGAGCCACTCTATGTTCCTGAGGAACTAGGGAAGGAAACTTTGATGGATATCGTGGCAGGCTCTGATCATTTCTGTGGTATCCGACAGACGGATTCCTTGGTCTTTTGTTGGGGGGAGAGTCTGGAACGCAATGCCATTTGGACGGAGTTCCATGTGCCCCTGGATGTGGTCGGAGAGAAGGAGGAGGATACCTACTTGTATGCCTTGGGTATGGCTACAGGTGTGGGTCGAACCTGTATGATTCATGCCGAGTCGGACAATGTCTATTGTTGGGGTGGTGGCTTTGAGTTCATCGTCAAGGTGACAGCCTCCATGGTGGATGCAGGAGAGGAGGTGATATGTGTTGTGGATTCCTCCGATGATCTCTCCAAATGTGTCTACCAAGGATCCGTCTTCATTCTCGATAGTTCGGTGGATACTTTGCAACAGGAAATCTCTCCTGATGACATGATGTGTATCCTTACCAAGGCGGACAGTCTTCTTCAGTGTTATCGAGCCGATTGTAAATACAGGACGTCCTTTTCCTACACACAACTGGTTTGTGACGGAACGTCCGAGTTCAATTTCAATCCCCAAGAGTGGTTTGGCGACGGGCAACCCTTGGATTCCTTCCGCTTGGGACCCAACCATATCTGTGGTGTTGTCTCGGCAACCCAAACGTTGGAGTGTACACCACTGACTTCCAGCACACCCTCGTATGTTCTAGACTCGGTGCAGAGTTCGAATCTTCTGGATTATGATATTGGCGAAGATTTTGCTTGTGCCATTCTCGATTCGGGTGAGATTGCTTGCTGGGCATTGGAAGAAGACGAGGAAGAGAATGCCGCACAGCAATACGTTCTCAATCCTCCGGTGGGAGCTTACTACACCTCGATTGCTGTTTCGGAATACGAAGCTTGTGCCATTACCCAAGACCAAGCGGTCCACTGTTGGGGACGCCCCTATGTGACCTCGACCTATGTTCCATTGGATTTGGGTTGGGTGGTTGAAATCCAAGGTGGATCGGGACACTTTTGTGCTCGACAAATCAATCAAGAAATGTTCTGTTGGGGAACCAACAGTTATGGACAAGTGGTTCTGATGGCAGCAGCCTAATCCACTCGTCCTTCCCCCCGCTACTACAGTACTGTATGAATACACACACTACTACTTGTGTCAATAATATATAGAGTTTCTAACTTGCTTACGAGTGAGGAGCTCCTCCACGCATCATTCGCTTGTAGTGTGCCTCGAAACCCTTGTCTTGGATACGAGCTTGCTCCTTTTCTGTGTAGTATTCGTCCATCTTCTCCAATCGCGTCTCCAAGTTCTCTTCGATCTTCTTGGCACGCTCTTCTCGGTTGCGCTCCCGTTTTGTCTTCTTGGGGGGCTTGACGCCTCCAAATTGAGAAACATTGAAGCGATTGGGTTTCAAGGCGAAATCCCAAAGAGGATCCCATCCAACTCCGGTCTCGGTATTGAACGACCCGTAGGTTCCGTCCCGAATGGCGGCCTTGCGGAGATCGTTGGCGACTCGCTTGGAAACCATGGGCTTTCTCCAGACCATTTTGCTTGGCTTGGCAACGTACTCTCCGATTTGGACGGCCTTGGTTTCTACCTTTTGGGCCTTCAAGGCCTCAATTCCTTGATTGCAAAGATGGCGAAGAGCGGAACGCATATTGTTGTCTGGAATAAAATACGTGAATTGAAAAGGAGGGGAAAAGGAAACAGTCCAAAAGACGACTCCAAGTTGCCAATGGCGAAAAAGGTCTGATGAAGGGTTTTTGTGATGTCATGGTGGATCGCAAGGAGCGGCTCAGGACGGACCGACGGAGTGAGGTAGGACATAAATACAGACTGCGACATGCGAATCCACAATTTCAGCCAATCGTCGTCGTTCGCTGATACTAGTAGAAGCAGGAATCGACCATGGCTAACAAAAACCTAGAAAAATCTCTATACGAGTGTAGGGTACGAATAGATCCATCCAGATTCATCCTACCAAAAGGATTAGCCCTTCAAGCTAAAAAAACCGTAATGAATCTCGCCAGCAGAACAAAACGGGTAAACAAAAAAATCTCAAAAAGAGAACAACACTCAGGATTCCAACGTGGTCCCCCACCGTAGTACTAACTGAGCCCGAACATGCTTAACTTCGCTGAGCGGACGGGAAGCGGTGCTGTCATGTTGGTATGGTCGTTCCCGGAGAGAAAGGTGCCGAGCAGGATCTCTGTACTTGAAACCCTAAATTCAACAAAGTGCAAACACGCAGCACTATTTTACTAATGTCAGAACAGACAGGACTAGGGCGGGCTACATTTTACCGCCTATTCTTAAATTTCACTTGTGTACCGCAGTCCAACTAAGATGGTACCAGGGGAGGACAGCTCCTACGATCGATTCAGAAAGGATCGGTTGTAGTACAACGCCAATCCAGTGAACACAGCAGTAGTTAGCGACCAGAGTCTTACCCCAGAGACAATGGCCGCGTCGTTTGCTCGAGATGCTGCTTGCAAACTCTGTCCATTTTTTTGGTTGTATTTGGCATTGGGTTGTCGTTGACATTTCTCCTTCCAGTCAGGCCAATAGGCATCACGAAAACGGTACATAAAGTTGACCAAATTAGGGCAGCGTTGCAGCAGATATTCCTTTTGAGGATACTCCAAGGGAACCCACAAGAATTGACTTAGATGACCATATACAGTACAGTCCAGAGCAGTCGGCGTTTCTCCGAAAAAGTAGGGTTGGTCTGCCAACAGATCAGACAGTGCTTGCAGGTCATGGTTGCAAAATTCCCAGAGCTCTTCATCGGTATGGCGTGTTAATCCTCGGTAACGACTCACTTTCAAAGTGCCTTTTGGTTGAACGCTTTTCCATATCCATGCAACGATACGGCCCTTGCGAGAGGTGTCCGCCGAGAACAAATGACGGGGCAAGTCGAGCTGAGTGGTAAACTCTTCCATGTGTCGACCGTAGCGATAATGGAATCCAATTTGTGCAGTATGCTCTTCCAACATTCGAATGGTAGTATGTGCAACGGCCTTTTGGTGAGGCGTCAGTATGGCATCGGTTGTGGGGCGGCCAATAAGGGTGGCAGATGTGTCTTTCATGATGGTGTTGACAATGACATTCGAGTCACACAGTTGCTCAGTTGGTAGATGTGCAGTAGTCACGTAAGGAATTTTCCCTTTGGCACCAAACTTGGATGTATATACATTCTCATAAGGGATGCGGTTGATACGAAAGAAGGATTCTACTTTGATGGCAAAGGGAGAAATGTTGTAACAGCCCGGACAAGGAGGGAACATGTGCAGGCGGTATTTGTTCTTGGAAGGATCATTGTCGACGGTGGACATCGTAGTTGTATTTGTCACGAGAAAGGCTTTGTGTAGTGATTTGTGTGTTGTTTCCAATGGTTCAATCGGTTCTTGCGTAACAGAACAAGATACCTGACATCACGTTCGAGCGTGATGAATGAAGTGAGTGATGTAATTGACGATGACTACTACCGGTAACCCTAACCCTAAGGTAGTACTCAGAGAGACCAGAAAGTCAGTTCATTCAACGACCGTCCAGCGTCCGACTATGCGGTGATGTATTCACACACTGGTTGTACATGTACAAGATAGTCTATACATAGCCTTAATGAATCCGGCTTGGATTCCTAATACTTTCTGTTGATCGCATGTCGCATGCTGGTGGTGGTACATCATGGCGCGTTGGGTTGAAGCTAGTATATGCGCCATTCCATCACAAGCGCCATGATGTCACAAAATCTAGCTCACGACGGTGTCATAGAATACAACAGAGAAACCGTAATTCACAACAACGAAGTGAAGTGTTTTCATCGACTGATTAGTTGGTACAATATCCCATCAAAATGAGTGACGAAGCATCTGCATCAAGCTTAGAAAAGGCACGAATCTCAGAACCGCTGGCAACTGTCGGCGAGGTTTTTTCCTTTGCAAAGACCTGGAAGACAAGAATCTATCTTGCCATGGGTTGTTTCTTTGCATTTGTAGCTGGTTCTATCATGCCCATGTCCCTCTGGTATTTCTCCCGTGTCATGGGAAACCTGTCTGCCGTTTCTGAGGAGGGACTTGGCCCTGTCATTGACATCGTCTACGCCATGATGGTTTTGGGAGGGATTGGATTTGTCAGTGAAACCATGTATGGTACGCGATACTAGAAACGATCTCTCTATGTCTGTTGTTTTGAGAAGCTCACATTGTGTTTCAGCTGGGTTTTTGGAGACTGCCGCCAATGATATGACCTTGAATTTAAAAGAACATTGGTTTGAAGCTGTTGTCAGACAAGATATGACATACTTCGACCTTCGGGATGTATCTGGAACTGCGACGATCATTTCGACGAATGGAGAAAAGTTCAAGGCTGGGCTTTCTCACAAATTGGGACTTGGAATTCAATTTACTTGTACCATCTTCGTTGGTTTTGCTCTGGCATTTTATTCAACGTGGAAGGTGTCATTGGCAGGTAAGCTCAAATAACATCTGTGTGAGAAGAGCATTGAAGGTACCCTCCATACTCACCAACTCATGATGCTGTTGTTGCATAAGTCATCGCGATTATGCCAGTGATTGCCACCACTACCGGATTTTTGATGAAATTGAACCAAAGCAAGTCTGCCCGTGATAACGCGAGCTATTCCAAGGCTGGTGGTGTCGCTTACGAGGTTGTCGCAAATATTCGTACCGTACTGGCACTGAATGCCGCAGATGAAATGATAAAACGATACACCAAGGCCACAAAGGAAGCCTATGATGGAGCCATTTCTCAGCTTACATTCTTGGGTCTTGCGAATGGATCATTGATGGGAAGCTTTATGCTCGCGTATGTTATTGGTACGGCACCTTGGTTTGATATTGTATTGGCAATTGTTGCTATTTTCGCCTAACACGGTAACGTTCTGCAATTGAAGTTTGTGGATACGGCACATACCTTTTGTATGATGAGTTGCGCCAAAACGGATGTGATCCTTCTGGGGCCATTGACAGCAATCAATCATGTAGTACCACGGGGTCTGACATTTTCTTGGCACTCGGTGGCATCGCATTTGGAGGAGCTAACATCCCACAAGTGAGCTCTGCATTCGAAGCATTTTCAGGAACACGTGCAGCCTGTTTCCCCGCCATGTTGGCCATCAGCCGAAAATCTGACACTGGAGACGATGGCGTTGATGCCGAAAATATGAAACAACGTGAACAACTAGAGCAACGCTCAGATGATCTTGTCTTGCCGAAGTATCAAATCGATGTCACCTCCTCATTGGGAAAGAAGCCTTCCAAAGTCACCGGAACAATCGAATTCCATGATGTTGGGTTTGCCTACCCAACTAGGCAAAACGCCCCTGTTTTCAATGGATTCAACTTGAAGATCGAGGCTGGAAAGACTGTAGCCCTCGTTGGTCCCAGTGGGTCTGGAAAGAGTACTGCCATTCAACTGATCGAGCGGTACTACGATCCCTTGGCTGGTACTGTCACACTGGATGGTGTTGATTTGCGGGAATTGAATGTGGAATGGCTAAGGTCTCACATTGGTCTGGTCAGTCAGGAGCCCACCCTGTTCGCAACCACCATCAAAGAGAACATTCGCATTGCTAAACCTGATGCAACTGATGATGAAGTGAAGGAGGCAGCTCGGCAGGCTAACGCCCACGACTTCATCAGTAGTCTACAGAACGGATATGGCACTCACGTGGGAGACAAAGGTGCTCAATTATCAGGTGGACAAAAGCAGCGCATTGCGATCGCCCGCACGTTGATCACTAATCCCAAGATCATCCTCTTGGATGAAGCCACCAGTGCCTTGGATTCTGAGAGTGAGGCAATTGTCCAAGAAGCTTTGGATGTGATCATGGCGAAGGGTGAGGCCACGGTCGTTGTGATTGCCCATCGGTTGTCTACTATTCGTGATGCCGACATGATTGCTGTGGTAAACAATGGCAAAGTCGCAGAGACTGGTACACACGAAGAATTGATCACCAAACGGGGCAAATACTACGACTTGGTCCAAGCACAAACGGGAAAGCACACAAGACGTCAGGATACCTTCGGGAGTGTTACAGAGTCGGAAACCACCGATAGTAGTCCTCCGTCAAGGTGTGGCAGTGAAATCGATTTGGCCAATATGGATTTGAGCGAGCGTAGACCAGTGAGCACCTCATCAAGCAACGCTGTCATCGATATACGCGATGTGCATTTCTCCTATCCTGCTCGCCCAAACAACAAAATCTTCCGGGGACTGGGTTTAGACGTGAATGAAGGTGAGACTCTGGCGCTTGTGGGTCCCAGTGGACATGGCAAGTCAACCATTATCCAGCTTCTAGAAGAGTTCTACAGACCTGCCAAAGGACACCTCGACTACAATGGTGACAACATTGTAAACCTCAATGTTCGATGGTACCGAAATGAGTAAGTGTGGTGTTTGGAACCTGCTCTTGTTGACCCCCGCAGAAACTCTTTTGGCTAACGTTTCCTGCATTGCTTGCCAAATGGTTAGACTCGGTTTGGTCAGTCAGGAACCCACCTTGTTTGATGGAACCGTGGCCGAAAACATCAAGTTTGGAATGCCTGAGGCGACTCAGGAGGAAATTGAGGAGGCAGCCAAGAAGGCGAATGCACACAAGTTCATTTCTTCTTTCCGTAAGTGCTCTGAATCGTTGAAATGGAAGATGTTGGTTCATCATGTTCTGACACGGTTAGGTTGTTGTTGCATATCAGCCGATGGATACAAAACTCCCGTGGGAACTGCTGCATCGTCTCAGATGAGTGGCGGACAGAAACAACGCATAGCAGTAAGCGACTCCAGTCTTCTCAGTGATTTGTGCAACGGTGGGACCAGTATTTTCTAACACGTTGTCCGTTTTGATGTGAAGATCGCTCGAGCCTTGTTACGGAGGCCGAAAGTATTGTTGCTTGATGAGTACGTATTCCCATCTTGCTGAGTGTGACGCGTTGGTTCATCGGCTAGTTCTCACATTGTATTGATGGTCACAGGGCGACAAGTGCGTTGGACAGTGAATCTGAAAGGGTTGTTCAGGAGGCATTGGATGGCATCATGAAGGATTCGAAGCTCATCACGGTGGTGATTGCTCATCGTTTGTCCACAATCCGTGGAGCCAACAAGATTGCATACTTTGACCACGGGAAGGTACGGGAGATTGGTACATACGAGGAATTGATGGCGAAGCCAAATGGTCACTACAGGCGATTGGAAGCGCTGCAAACGTTGGATGGCGACACCGACAGGGCCGAGATCTTGAACAATAAAACTGAGTATGATCAAGGACATCAAGAAGACGAGCATTATGACGAGAAGAAAGGTTTGCTAGAAGCGGAAGGGCATCCCATTGCAGACCAGGAGAAGGCCAATGCAAGCGTCAGAAAGGCCAAGGAGTTGGCCAAGCAGGAAGTGCCGTTCTTTATTCTTGGAGCGATCGGTGCCATTTTCGCTGGTTTCACGTAAGTTCTTGTAGATTGGCTCCGAAAACTACATCAGCTACCCTGTCCTGACAATTTCGCCTCATTAACGTTTCACAGATACCCTGGACAAGGTATCGTGATGGCAAACATGCTAGGTGAGTTTGAGTCAAAGTTTGCTTGCACAGATTCAAAGATGAATTGTTCTTACTTTCAACCCATTGTTGTCTTAACAGAGGTCCTCTTTCAGATTGCATTGTCATGCGAGGATGGAGTCAGTGTACCTGGAGGCTTCTCGACGTGCCAAGAATATTGGGACTCCACGGCTGATGACATGAGGAAGCGGTCGTTCAAGACTATCGCTATGATTGCAGGGTTAATTTCTTGTTCGATCCTCGGCAACTTCATGATGTTCAAAGGGTTCGGAATCGCCACGGAACGCCTCAACAAGCGAGTGCGAGATTTGGCTTTCAAGGCATTGATCCGACAGGAAGTCGCGTGGTATGATGTAAGATCTGTGGGACAGGTCACAACCCAACTATCTGATGACGCTTCCATGCTGCAATCCTTCTCGGGAGAACCTATTAGAACCTTAGTTCTTGCAATGGCAAGTGTTGGTGCCGGGCTTGTGATCAGTTACGTTTTCATGTGGGAGGTAAGAAATCAAAGATCTATCAACCGTCTGGGAAATGTTTGGTAAATCTCACTTCATTTGATTGTGCATGGAATCAGTTTGCTTTTGTTGCATTGGGAATCCTTCCTATCATGACATTTGGACGAGCCATGCAAAGATCTCGAATGGTCGGTAAAGACGAAGGTGATCTTGAGAAAGATGCCAAGGAAAGCTCGGAGGGAGCTGTGTTGGTGGAAACTCTCATGAACATTCGAATTGTGGCTGCATTGTGTATGGAAAAGGCGCGTGTGACGGCTTACAAGACAGTGCTTCATGAAAAGGTTGGAGGCAACACACTGATCTCCAACTGCCTTCACAATGTTGCACAGGGACTAGGATCCTTTTTCCAGATGAATGGTAAGTTTTGGGTGACAGCACTCTCTTGACTGCACGTTCTCCATTTTCTAACGGCTTTGAACAGGATATGCTCTCTTGTTCTACTTTGGTGGCTGGTGCTTGGAAAACCGAGGATACAACGTCAAAGACTATCTCACTGCAATGTTTGGCTTGATGATGTCATTGACTGGATTAGCAGCGGCTATGAACGGTTTGACCGATTCCGAGAAGGCCCGCGAAGCAGCCGTACGTATCTTTGATTTGATTGAGCGCGTCAGTGAGATTGATCCATTGAGTGACGAGGGAAAGATTCAAAACTAACAGTAAGACAATATTTATACATTCACGTTGCATGTTGTTGCTGTCATGGGGTTGTTGTTCCCGATCCAACCATACCAGTAGGTTGGTATATACTTTGTATATATATAGTCCAACACTACCGGTAGACCATCCATTTTCCAAAGCCTTTTTTGACATAGATGATGGCGCATCCAGAATGCGTCAGTGACACAACGACAACTCGGTAAGTGAATGTGTCCGTGGCTAACAATAAGTGCACACGAAAAAACGCCAATACCGTGGAATGAGAATTATGGGTTGAGCTGCTATGAACAGACTCGTCGAGCAGCGTAATAGCGGCGCAATGGCGTAATGGCGCAACGACCTCAATTCAATCTCACATAGGTCGTTTTTCTTCTTGTGAAAAACGATTCGTTGTCGTCGTCGAGGCAGTTTCATTTCTGCATTTTCGCCCTCCACACCAACCAAGGCAAGGACGCAAACAAGAGGGTCATACGCACAGGTGGACCTTCTCTGTTGCATTTGAGAAACAATCACAACATGAGTGACGAAGAGAAGACTCCCATCGAGGAACCCGTCAAGGAAGCCAAGCCATTGGCTTCCGTTGGTGAGGTTTTCGCATTTGCCGAAACGCTCCAAACAAAGTTGTACTTGCTACTTGGAGCTTTCTTTGCCTTGTTAGCAGGATGTGTCATGCCTATGTCACTCTGGTACTTTTCTCGTGTCATGGGAGATTTGGCAGCAGTTTCTCAAGAAGGAGCAGACCCAGTACTGGATATTGTTTTTACGATGATGGTTCTAGGAGTTGTCGGATTCGTCACCGAAACGTTGTACGGTAGGTGGTAGTAATCTTGGTTTGGTTCAACTGCATTCCTTTTTCTCAAATTTGTTTACAGCTGGATTCTTGGAGACTGCCGCAAATGAGATGACTTTGAACTTGAAAAAACATTGGTTCGAAGCTGTTGTCCGTCAAGATATGACATATTTTGATCTTCGAGATGTATCTGGAACTGCCACGATCATTTCTACCAACGGAGAAAAGTTCCGAAGCGGTCTGTCGCACAAGATGGGTCATGGAATTCAATTCTCTTGCACTATCCTTGCTGGGTTTTCGCTGGCGTTTTATTCCAGTTGGAAGGTTTCTTTGGCAGGTACGACACACAAAGCCCCAATACCATTTCTGTTGCCACACATTTTTTCTTACTGATAGCTCCTTAGTCATTGCTGTGATGCCTGTAATTGCTTCCACTACTGGTTGGTTGATGAAACTGAACCAAAGCAAGTCTGCTCGCGACAACGCTAGCTATGCCAAAGCTGGCGGTGTCGCCTATCAAGTGGTAGCCAATATTCGCACAGTATTGGCGTTGAATGCGGCAGATGAGATGATAAATCGATTTACCAGTGCCACAAAGGAAGCTTATGATGGTGCCATTGCTCAGCTCACATTTTTGGGACTTGCGAACGGATCGTTGATGGGAAGCTTTATGCTTGCCTACGTAGTAGGTACGTACCTAGAACCTGTGAGATCCTCAAAAAATCGGCAATTTTCCTTAACTCATTTCTTTGGGTTCAGTTTGTGGGTATGGCACCTTTGTCATGTACGATGAAGTTCGCAAAAACGGATGTGACCCCTCCGGAGCCATTGACAGCAATCATTCTTGTGGTACGACCGGATCTGACATTTTCTTGGCACTCATTGGTATCGTCTTTGGAGGCGCAAACATCCCTCAGGTTAGTTCGGCTTTTGAGGCATTTACTGGTAGTAGAGCTGCGTGCTTCCCCGCCATGTTGGCCATCAGCCGAAAATCGGATACAGGCGACGAACATGTTGACGCTGAAAACTTCAAGCACCGCACCCAATTGGAATCACGTTCGGATGATGTTTCCCTACCAAAATATTACATTGACGTCACATCTTTGATGGGAAAGAAACCCTCTAAAGTTACCGGAACCATTGAATTCCACGATGTTCGATTTTCCTACCCAACTCGACAAAATGCAACTGTTTTCGATGGATTCAACTTGAAGATCGAAGCCGGGAAGACCGTCGCTCTCGTCGGTCCCAGTGGTTCTGGAAAGAGTACTGCCATTCAGTTGATTGAGCGATACTATGATCCGTTGGGAGGTATGGTTACATTGGACGGAGTTGACTTGCGAGAGTTGAATGTGGAGTGGTTGAGGTCCCACGTCGGTCTTGTCAGTCAGGAACCCACCCTGTTCGCAACCACCATCAAACAGAACATTCGCATTGCTAAACCTGACGCAACCGACGCAGAGGTGGAGGCTGCAGCTCGCCAGGCGAACGCCCACGATTTCATCAGTAGTCTCCAGGATGGATATGAAACTCACGTGGGAGACAAAGGTGCTCAATTATCAGGCGGGCAGAAGCAACGAATTGCGATTGCTCGTACGTTGATCACTAATCCCAAAATCATTCTGCTGGATGAAGCCACCAGTGCCTTGGATTCTGAGAGTGAGGCAATTGTCCAAGAAGCTTTGGATGTGATCATGGCGAAGGGCGAGGCCACGGTCGTTGTGATTGCTCATCGCTTGTCAACCATTCGTGATGCCGACATAATTGCGGTAGTGAACCAAGGTGTGGTTGCAGAGACCGGTACACATGATGAGTTGATCGCGAAGCAGGGCAAGTACTTTGATTTGGTTGAGGCCCAAAAAGGAAAACGCATCAGTCGTCAAAGCACCGTTGATAGTGTTACAGATGCAGAATCACAAACTACCGATAGCAACCCTCCTTCAAGGAGCAACAGTGAAGTTGACCTTGAAAAAATGGACAGTAGCCAGCGCAGCACTCCGGAGAGTGACAGTCCAAGCAACGCGGTAATTGAAGTTCACAATGTTCACTTTTCCTACCCGTCTCGCCCTGACAATAGAATCTTTCGTGGAATGGGTTTGGAAGTGAATGAAGGCGAGACTTTGGCAATCGTGGGTCCGAGTGGACAAGGGAAATCAACCATCATTCAACTCCTTGAAGAGTTCTACAGACCTGCCAGAGGGCACATTGTCTACAACGGTGACAATATTGCAGATCTCAATGTTCGATGGTATCGCAATGAGTAAGTGTGAACAAATTGGTTTGTTCGTCTGGAACTGTCCCAAGGACTAACTTGCCTTTCATATGAAATATATAGAATTGGATTGGTGAGCCAGGAACCCACCTTGTTTGATGGTACCGTTGCTGAAAACATCAAATTTGGAATGGCTGATGTGTCTCAAGAGGAAATAGAGGAGGCTGCCAAGAAAGCAAACGCACACAAGTTCATTTCTTCGTTCCGTAAGTGCTTTGCATTGTTTTCGGGAATATAGTGATTCTTCACGTTCTGACGCCTATGTCTTTGGAACTCAGCCGATGGATATAATACTCCTGTTGGAACGGTTGCATCATCTCAAATGAGTGGCGGACAAAAGCAACGTATTGCGGTATGTTCATTCGAGGCATTGTAGTGTTTTTGACAGGAAGGGATTATTGTGTACTAACGAAATGCGTGTTTCATCCTGGCGAAGATCGCTCGAGCCTTGCTACGCAAACCAAAAGTTTTGTTGCTTGATGAGTAAGTAAACTCCCCTAATATTTTGACGAGATGATTGGCAGGTTCTTACTTTTTCCTTTTTCGTGATTGCAGGGCGACTAGTGCATTGGATAGTGAATCTGAGAAGGTGGTGCAGGAGGCATTGGACAACATTATGAAGGATTCGAAGCTCATCACGGTGGTAATTGCCCATCGTTTGTCCACGATTCGTGGAGCTGACAAGATTGCATATTTTGATCATGGAAAGGTACGAGAGATTGGAACGTATGACGAGTTGATGGCCAAACCAAACGGCCACTACAAGCGATTGGAAGCATTGCAAACCTTGGATGGTGACACCAACAGAGCTGAGATCTTGGGAAACAAAGCAGAGTACGACCATGGAGGTCATCATGACGAGATTCACGATGACGAAAAGGAAGATGGTTTGGCTAATGATGAACACCCAAATGTCGATGAGGTCAAGGCAAAAGCAAGTGAGAGGAAGGCCAAAGAGCTCGCCAAGCAAGAAATGCCGCTCTTTATTCTTGGTGCCCTTGGGGCAGTCCTGGCTGGTGCCACGTGAGTATCTGCATTAATATGCGGAAATTTGTTTTGCTTCCACCCCTCACAGCTTCTATCCGATCTTAAAACTCCGCAGTTACCCTGGTCAAGGAGTTGTGATGGCACATATGATCGGTAAGTATAAATCAATCGTTCTGCTAAAGATGAGACTGGTTTCGTGTTGATCTAATTTGATCTCATTTTTGGTACTTTTCAGAGGTTCTCTTCCATATCTCGTTGCCTTGTGAAGATGGTGTCAGCGTCCCTTTTGATCATGTAACTTGTCAAGAATACTGGGACGAAACAGCTGATGACATGAGGAAGAAGTCGCTGAGGACAATTGCACTCATCGCCGGTTTGATCTCGAGTTCTTTGTTTGGAAACCTGATGATGTTCAAGGGTTTCGGAGCTGCAACGGAAAGTATTAACAAGCGGGTACGAGACTTGGCATTTAAAGCATTGATTAGGCAAGAGGTTGGTTGGTATGATGTGAGATCGGTGGGACAGATCACAACGCAGCTCTCAGACGATGCTGCGATGCTTCATTCCTTCTCGGGTGAGCCTATCCGTACTTTGGTCCTTGCTCTGGCCAGTGTTGGAGCTGGATTGGTCATCAGTTTCTCTTTTATGTGGGAGGTAAGAAGTTTGGTTTGTCCCGGTGTGAAGCAAATTGGCGTATACTCACGTTGATGATAATGTGAACATCAGTTTGCGTTCGTCGCTTTGGGTATCCTTCCATTCATGGCGTTTGGACGTGTAGTACAAAGTGCACGAATGACTGGTCGAGATGAAGGAGATATCGAGAAAGATGCCAAAGAGAGTTCTGAAGGAGCGATTGTGGTCGAAACACTAATGAACATTCGGATTGTCGCAGCTCTGTGCATGGAGAAGGATCGTGTATCTGCATATAATGACACGATTCATCAGAAGCTTGGAAGCAACACTCTGATTACCAATTGTATACACAACATCGCATCTGGCCTCGGTGCATTGTTCCAAATGAACGGTGAGTCTTGCGGCTTGATTTTGATGACTTGAGGGAACCACAGTGTGCATACTAACCAAAGACTTGTCGTCATGTTACAGGATATGCGCTCATGTTCTACTTCGGTAGTTGGTGCTTAGAGAACCGAGGATATTCCATGAGAGACTACCTTACGGCCTTGTTTGGTCTCATGCTGTCGTTGACTGGATTGGCGGCCGCCATGAATGGATTGACCGATACCGAAAAGGCCCGCGAGGCAGCCGTACGCATCTTTGATTTGATTGAGCGGGAGAGCGAGATTGACCCCTTGAGTGACAAGGGAAAGAAACAAAGTTGAATGGATAGTGCTTCATAATCTACAAAATAGTGAAAGAGTATCCGTGTCATGAGCGCTTCCGAGAAATCTTGCAGGATCTTTTGCCGTGGCGAAGAACCCTAGAGTAGCTAGGTCGGCATGAAATTTCAAAAAAATCGCCATGACCTCTTGTAAATATCCAAGGCGTCATAATACTGAGAAACCCGGCACAAGCAATCATTCACGTGCACACAACCGTTGTCACCATACTTTTCTTGTACTGTACTTCGAGACTCACAAAGGTCAGGCTACATAGACCTTCCTTCTTGGTATCATCCAGAACAAGTACTGTCTCTAGAACTCATTCTCACGTTCCTCTTAAGTGCAACAAGAACCAGATGGATCCTCGTTTGACACTTATCACCTTGGGCGTTTCGGATGTCCAAAAGGCAACGGCTTTTTATGAAGAAAAGATTGGTTGGAAACGACGACCAGGTATGAGCAATGACAACATTTCCTTTTTCCAATTGAATGGTATCCTGTTGTCGTTGTTCTCGTTGGAATCTCTTGCCAAGGACGCGACGGTCCCAGTTCCAGCAGGAGGGAACGATCCTACCGCCTTTCGAGGCATGACTTTGGCCTATGTATGTCGAAGTGAACAGGAAGTGGATGACATCATGAAGTCTTTGGAAGCCAAAGGAGTGAAAATCGTCAAGCAACCTACCAAGGTCTTTTGGGGAGGCTACAGTGGCTACTTTGCCGATTTGGATGGCAACCTTTGGGAGGTAGCCTACAATCCATTTTTGGCATTGGATGAAAAGGGAAATGTGGCAGCCTAAAATTAAATACTACCAATTACATGATGTGTGGAGGTGCTGTGTTTTTGTTGGTTTGATTGGATATACGGTAACACTGAAAAAATTAATGCGGTTTGGGCTTGTGTCCATCGACATAAAAGTTGCGAGTTGCTTGAGGCATTGTAATTGTCATTCCATCCATAAACTCTTCCGCCTTGACTTGACAACATAGTCGCGAAGTTTCTGTCAAACCAGGAGCCATATCCAACATGTCTTCTTCATCTTCGGAAGCCTCCTCCAATTCGTAAAAAATATCATCCGGAAAGATACCATGACACGTAGAGCAAGCACAGACCCCTTCACAGGCTCCCTCCAAATCAATTTCGAAGCGATGAGCTACTTGCAAGAAGTTCTCTCCGATACGGGCAGTAACAGCCTTGACTTCTCCATCCGGTTGCAGAAAGGAAACGGAAATGGTAGGGGCGTCCGCGGCGACATTGGAGCCTCCATGCCAACGTTTGGGGAGGCGAATGGTGGAGTTGCGAAGGGAAAGTCGTTGTTGCGTGGAACAAACAGTGGTGGCAAGGCCCTTGATATTTCGAAACATGATGGACAATAGAACTGGAGCCTGGTTCTCGAATACAAAGTAGTGTCGTTGTGGTCGAAACCCAATCCAATGGAGAATGAGGTTGTGCGCTACTCTCTGTGGTGAACTGGGAATTTCTCACGGCTTCATCAGAACGGGGTTGTCAGAGCAGTGTCTAACTCGCGCGGTCGTCGCTCAAACCCTGTATTTAGCCCGAAAT
>WXVQ01000158.1:0-48596 GCA_013372465.1 Nitzschia sp. Nitz4
TCTGATAATATCAATCGCAGTTCCGATAATTGCCCAAACATTATGTTGCCATGTGCAAAGGTTGTGCGGGGTTGTAATTTCGGTGGTGGGATTGCCGGAAATATTGCTTAATGAGAACGGATTGATTTTGAATTGTGCCATTGGTTTTGAGAGTGTTAAACATTGTTGCCGGGAGTCAAGCAAGATGCTGCTATCTCTATCGAAATTATGTTGTGGTTTGATCAGTATGCTGAACAATCCTGGAATGAAGCTGCAACGATGGGGGATTGGAAGTCGCAGTGGCGGATCTCGGAATGGGCCACATACTTCACTTTTACCTTTTGTTTCAGCCTGAGAGGGTGGGAAACCTNGGTCCACGGGTCCCAGATGATACTACCGGTAGTGCCCCACCACATCTAAGAATCTTGTTGTTCTTCGTCCCCAGTACTTCCATGTTGTTGTACATGACATGCACGACTCTGAGCAGACTCGAGTTTACGAAGTAGAACAGGAGGCGCTCGAAGAGGCTTGCCTGGGGGGAGAACATTCGAATGCGATGTCATCACCTTGTTTGAGGACCATAAAGGCGAGGGACGACGAGGAAACCCAGAACCTTCCTTGGAAGGAGTGCTAGCAGTAGCTCTTGTACTTGTTGCAGGGGAATCCTTGATTACTGTCATTCGCCATTCTCCAAACAGGGGATACGAAACAGGCAACAACGACGAGGTAGACAAGTTGTATTCATCGCTGTTTTGGCAACTCTTCTTCCCTTCGAACACAAGATTGAGGACACCACTTCTGCAAGGAGCGACGGGGGATGGAGAATTGCCGACATCATCTGGCCCGACTTTGTCTTGCCTCTTTTGGTATTTGAGGTTTATCCTGTGTACTTCATCATAGTCTGGTTCGATCAGAACCGGTCGCTTCTTGGACGGCTTTGTTTCAATCATTGTACCGATGATAAAATGAAGCCGCGGAAGAAATCACTTTTTTGTGAAAGTGCCAGATTGTACTTGGAAAGCCAGTTGATGTATGCAATAGTTCTGAAACACGTCACGGCAGTACGGCTACTTCCAAAATGAGAACTCTTCACGCAGGTTTACCTTGCACTGGCACGTCTCATGCAGTCACATCCAGCCCAACCACCCCGGCACGCAGAATGCATCATCAAAAAGGTTTATCATCATTCATCATCATCGACATGATTCTGCCACGGACTGTAGGGGTCACACAGACTAGCAGGACACTGTGCTAGGACATCCGGCCACTTCGTTAGTTCCACCATCATGAAGACTTGGTTCCTACTGTTGACTAGTAGCACCGTCCTTCTAGGCTTTAATGAAGCAGTGGATTGGCACACTGTTGTTGTCTTCGGTCGGCACATTCTTGCCAAGGTGTGGGAACATGGAATGGAGTATGATTTTGATGAAATGTATGGATGTTTGAATCGTAGCCAAATATCCGTTCTTCTTAGAATTAGTTTTTAGAGCTCCATCATCATGATCACCAGCTAGCAGTGGGAGGGACCAGAATTCCTGTCTTGATTGATGATATGTTATAGCTACAGGAACCAAGGACAAAAGAAGCACATTGTTTGCATTACGAATAGGCTCATCTACTGTAGTGGCGTTACCGGTGCGGACCTTGGACCAAAAGGACTTCAATGGAGGAGCTGCGCGTTGTATCCGTTGCATATGTGGAAATAATTGAGTCCCTAGTTACTCCCACCATGCACCACCCATAGTTTCGCATCTTCTTGGACCCTTCCGAAAGGCATTGCTCCAAAGGGAAGTGGATTGTTTTTGCGAGAGAGAGAAAGTCCAGCATTCTATGCAACATGAATCTCCAACGAAACTGTTCGTTGGTCGTAGTTTGGCTCGCGTTATTGGCTGCGCTTTGTGTGACAACTCAAGCCAACGACATGGACGAAGATGAATTTGATGTTTGGGAAGATGGACATGTTGCAGACATTTACTACGCCTTGGGCTGCCCAAACTTTGAGCAAGCAGAAAGCAAGATTTACGGCCAGGAGACCTGGGCTCTCTATCAATCTACGTATCTTGGAATTGTTGACGAAGAGACCAGTTCTTTGGACCCAGATGATTTGTCGGGGGGCTATGGATTCAAGGTACCCGTTCACTTTGGTATGGGTCCCTTTGGAAGATCGGTGTATGCCGAAGAAGATATCCCTACAGGATCAGTGGTTTGGACTGCTCTCAATACAGCTAGGTTCACAGAAGCCAGTCAGTATCGGGAGTTTGTGCAAGCCCTTCCCCCACGTTTGGCATGCGAAGTCCTGGATTGGGCTTACACGCGCCTAGACTCGGAAGAGAATGACATGGTTTGTTTGGATTTGGATCCTGGAAGTTTCATCAATCAGTGTACTCATGAGAAGGATTGTAATATGGTCCTTCATCCTCGCTGTGGTAGATATTCTGGATGTGACGTGGAGTTCATGGCGTCGCGAGATATACGAGCAGGGGAAGAGCTTTTGATTGAATACAGCTTTGCAGAAGGGCATTTGGGATGGGTGGCAATGGGGCTCAAGGCTGCTGACGATTCTATCCCTGATTATAGATTTTCAAAGCTACAAGGAGTACACGACGAGGAAGATGATGAGGATGACGATGAGGATGACGACACCCCCTCTCCCCCCCCATCGATACATTTGGCGTATATGGAGCACATGAATGAACTAGCCTCGACCATGCGACAGGAGCTACCAAAACGTCCAGAACATCGACATTTTGTAGACTACACTGCCCCCATTGCCGAAGCACGTGGTGAAAAGCCTGTGCCAACACCAGGTCCACAGCCGAAACGGCCGTCAATTATTCATCCAAATACAGATGCAGAAGATGACCAAGACACGGAAGCACATTTCCCTCGTCATGAGGAAAAAGAAGTCGAAAGTCATCAGGAGTACATGGAGTACATCCACCACATGCGCTTCATGGAACGAAGGATGAGGAACTCCGGTGTAGGCCTACCGAGGTTCTATTCTTTGGGATTGCCTGAAGAGGAGGAGGAAGTGGACAAATATGCTATTAACCCTGAAGATTTACCTGACTACCATGATTACAAACCCTGGCCGAAACAGGGGGAGCAATCGAGCGATGACTACCAACCTTGGCCTAAGCAAGGAGAAGAGAACTCAGGAGGCAACGATTATGAACCCTGGCCTGAATTGTAGATTTTGTGGCATCTTTGGAACAATAGGAAACAACTATCATCAAATTACTTGACACTTAGCNGCACGAGTAGTGCACAGTGGTTTGCATAACATAGAATGTAGCACAACACCAATGTCCCAACATGGAAGTCGTCATGTGTGGCAGTTGCTACGGAGAAATGTTGCTTTGTTGCATGTATTGCACAAGCTGCTCTGGGATCATGTTCAATGCACTCCGGCCTAACGATGAAGGATCGTGCTGGTGCTGCCGAAACTCGCAAAATGTGCGATTGTTACGACCTTGACCGCTTGCATTGGGATGTGTTTCACAAATGGTGCGAAGAGAATAAAAATCTGCACGCCCCACACCGACAAAAATAACAGATAACGGGAGAACACCATAGACGTCCAAGAGTCGCTGAGTCTCTTGTGGTTCTTGGCAGATACCATCCGTAACGACCAAGAGGACGCAGTACCTTCGTTCGGAAGCAAGCTGATAATTCCTAGCGCGAAATGCAGCAGACTTCACCACACTTTCGAAAACGGTAGGCCCACTCATTATCAGGTCCGTATTGAAAACATCTTTGTATGCCTCGACAATCTCCGTGACTCCAAACACTTCAGGGTTTGGACCACACTGGAACAGATGACGAACTTGGCCTCCATATTTACATCCAAATCCCCAAACGGCCGATCCACGACTCTGCGTGTAAGGTTCCATTGCCCTTCCGATGGACACAATTGTTTCCTCATAATCGTTGACAACCCCTTCACTGAGATCATGCAACGTTCCGGGGATCCGAGGGTCACCATTGGAACTAGTGAAATCAATAGCAACACAAAAGTCAAGGGCCCAACCACTTTCAATATAGTCACGGAAGTTCCCTGGTGCTGCAATTGGAACAGGAAGTTTGGACATATCTACAACAAAAGGATCCGATCTGTCGGTACTGGATCCACTCAGGGCTGGGGGGATATCCGTAAAGATGCTGAAGTCATCCAATTCGAAGTGGTTGATCACCTGAGCAAAAGGCACTTTAAGTCTCCCTGCAGCTTTATTCTTGATCAAGCTGCGCCGGAGTTGATATCCAGAGGCATGTACTTCCGCCTCAGGCCTATAGGCGTCCCGTTGTGTATCCAGCATCTCCCGCAATGTGGTGTCAAAGACACCTACCATCTCATCACTACCTCCCAAACCACGCTGAAAGACAGCTAGTCGCAGGGGCAAGTCATAGTCTCCATTACAAACTGAATGAACATCCACTTCACCCACATCCCATTTTGGATTAACAGAGTTTAGGACAGGAGCAGAGCGATACACAGTTACCCAAAAATGGGGAGTTGTATGAGTCGTACACTTGGATATCTGAACAAAGGTATCAATTTCATAGTTTGAGCTGAGGTGCAGAGATCTCAGAGTCCGATGTCTTGGGACTAAGTCGCACGCTTCAAATTGGAACCGGAACATCGAATAGTGCTCTTCAGTCTGACCTGGCTCCAAGCGACAAAAGACGCTGGTACGAGAAAAGTGAGAACGAGCTGGAACTGTTGAAACAGAATGGTGTTCTTGGTTGGACGTACACTCCCCCATTGGGCAATCGTTTGGCTTTTATCCTACTTTTGGACCCCAATATATCTCCAATTTCACAAACAGAAGTCCCAATTGGTTCGTCGTTTTTGTTGGCCCCTACAACACGGTATATTTGTATCATGAAATAACGCTCTGCTCCATACTCGTACTTGACTGGGACTGTGACGGTAAATTGGGGATTGCTATTCTTGTGTACCCTGGCAAAGGGGATTTGGACAGACGTGAGCCACCTGCTGTGTTCTTTGCCTACATGAAGGCATACAAAGGCACTTACACTTCTGTCATTCCAATCTTTTTGGGTTCTGTCAGCAAATAACCATCTTGGTGGCCAGAAAAACTGTCGCGACCAGGACTAACACGTCCTGCTACTGACGTTACAATAGCGTACGTTGTGGGCAACGTCTTGCGTACACCGACACGAGGGAGGTTGGCAGCATGGATGCGAAGATTAAAGTTAGTAGCTAGTTGTTCTGCTTCTCTCGGCAATTGGTCATCGCTGTCGCTGTCTGACATCGCTGTTGTAGGGAGAGAAATGAGTGTAAGTTTGTCGCTGTTTGTCTTCTTGCGAACTGTCGAAGATTCGTTCAAGAACACCCGGATTTGCCAAACCTAGTCGACTGCTGTGGACCGCGTAAACTACAATATCAAGGTAGAGATCAAGACAAACAAGGAAAAACACGTTTGGAACTATTCAGCAAGATACGTATCTAGCTATCATGGGCAAAACCCATCCCTATCGTGAAGCCCCCCGATAAACGCGGTTCATCTCTTGACGGCGTCGATCGTCCATGGCTTGCTGTTGCTTCTTCAACTGACGCACACGTTCGCGGATTGCCATGCAGTTTGGAACGGGACAAGAAGTAGCCTTACACTGTCGAGCATGAATTTGAAGCAACGCCCAGATTCGTTTGCAAACATTGCACCCCCCAGCTGCCTTTTGCTGACATTGAGCTCCATGTTTCAAGAGCCCCTTCATCTTTGTACAATTGGCAGATGGACATTTAGGCGAGTTGCATGTAGCGGCATGCAGGAGAAGGGTCATGTGAAGCTGAATGCTTCGTTGACGCTCCTTCCTCTGCGCCTCTGTCAACTCGGCCTGTTGTCCAGAAACTGGAATTGGTTTCAATTGATGCGGATGGCGTGGTGTATTTGGGTTTTGTACACACTCCTGGCACTGGTCAAAGTCAGCACATTGAGGGCAATGGAATCGATAGCCTGATAGGATTTCCCTGGAGCAAGTAGTGCATTGTTGAACAAACTTGGGGGCATCACGGTTATGCAAGTGCCAGAGAACCATCATGGATGAATGCTTGGCACGGCGCAAATGATCGAATTGATAGTGATTTCCTTGACACAAATTCAAGAAGGCTTGACGGTTATTTAGGAACTCGCAATCCATTTCCTCGTCATCGTCATCAATCACCTTTACTCGACGTCCCTTACTATCCGTAACATAAATGGCTGTGCTCTCCTCCTTGTCCTCCTTCTCTTCTTCCTTTGCAGGTTCTTCGGGCTTCGGTGATTCGTCAGTCTCATCGCGTACCCTCTTCCGTGCCATCGCGGCAAACTTTCCAGCACGCTGCTCCATTGGAAGAACCTTGATTGGCTTTTCATCTGAGGCATTGGCGTCTGATGCAGTTGTGGGGGGCTGAGGGTCGGATTGTGAAGCAGCAGGTGCGTCGGTAGGAGCCGGTGCTGGAGCAGCGTCGCCATTTGCAGCTTCTGGATTGGGTTCTGCTGCAGCGGGAGTTCCTTCTTGTCCGGGGGCGTCGGTACTGCTAGTCGCAGCCGGATCGGTAGCAGCGTTGGCAGCAGCATCTCCCGAGCTCGCGTCCGCTTCTGGAGATGGAACCCCATTCACTGTTGCACCAGGTGGATCCAAATTCACCTCTTCATTGGCAGGCGTCATCTCCTTATCTTCCGTAGCGTCTTCCTTTTCCTTCTCCTCATTCTCGATAGCCTTGGTTTCTTGTGGTTTGCATTTGACGACAATACCATGTTTTTCCCGATATTCTTGAATTTCCTTGGGGACCTCCATGTCTTCCTCTCGTGCTCCTTCCCAAGCAAGGAACGCGACAATGAAACTCTCTTTCATCGGCTGGATAGTCTCGCCAAGTTTTACCATTACGTAGTCGCGACCGCCTTCTTCCAAACTCTTCTGGTCTTTTCCAGGGGTAACCATTCCACTGGCCTTGAGGGCTTCCTCGTCCAATCCCGTAGATCGAGTTCCCCCGCGGCCACTCTTTTTCTTCTTTGATTTATCATTCTTTTTCTTCTTTTCGTTGCTGCCGCCCTTCTTCCCAGTTTTTCCTTCTTCAATGTCCTTGATGATATTCTCCACTTCAGCAGGGAAGTAATCTCCGTCCATGTAGGGAACGACAGTTGCATCGTTCGCCTTATTGGCAAAATACAAATCATACATGTTGGTGATTTTCCCCACATACCCTCGTCTTTGTCCTTCCACCAACATATCAATGTACCATTGTCTTAAACGGTCATCCTTGGGGGTCTTTTGATCCTCAGGTTTGGCGTACAAGATATAATCATCACCCTTGAGAGGTGGACAAGCCCAAATGTGCGCAGATGAGAACCCTCGCTTTCTCACGTAGTCCAGATACGAAATAAGAATTTCGTGGTAAATGAAGGTACGCATGTTTCTTGGGCGCATATAGTGTACACTGTCCAGGTAGGAAATGTAAATGGCACGTTGATTGGGTAGTTTAACCTTTTCATCATGCTCGTACACGTAGAGACCGAACAGAATAACGTCGACACCGTCCAGGTTTTGGAAGACGACAATACACTTGCATCGATATTGGAATTCGTCAGGGTAATTCCGGAATGCGTACCTCTTCTGCATGCGCTCACGGACTTCCAACTTCTTGTCCATTGAGGTCACCTGTCGAATGGTAATTGCCCCACCCATCTCAATTTGCTTCTTGGCATCATCATAGTTCATACCTTGAGCCACCAACTTTTGTGCAGCTTCTTCGAGATGTTCATCCATCTTCACGCGAACATGATTTTCCAAATACTCAGAAAGTTTGGTTCGTTGCAAATCCTCTGCCATGGGCGTCGACGATGTTCCCTCGGTAAGCCCCTTACTCTTTCGATCTTCAATGGTACAACGAGGGCAAGCATACTCAGAACGTTGGTCCTTGTTCTGTCGAGTATTGAAGAGAGCACAAATTTGGTGCACCCAACGTTCGCAGCGATCACACTGAACCCAACTTTCTTCGTGCACTTCATCATTCTTTTTCTTGGTAAGTTGCTCCTTTCGAATGGTAACATCCCCCAACTCAATGGCTCGCCCGTCCTTGAGTTCTTGGAAACACTGGTGGCACCAGTGATATTGATTGCCTCCTCCGACATAGTAGTAGCTATTACGTCGAATGCGCTTGGATGGACAGTTCAGGCCATTGCAATAAAACACTGGTGGTTCAAACAATAGCTTTTCACAGCCACAAAGCAAACAGGCCTCACCATTTCGCCGTTTCTGATCTTCCTCCGCATCCAGTTGCTCCATCATGACGGCATAATCTTGGGCAAATTTGTCTTTCATTTCCTTTGCCATGTTGTACACAACGGACCCTTCAGGGTTATACAACATGGCATTGTCAAACGTCAAGTTCACGTGGCCCTCAAAGTCTTCCAAGGAATGATAGCAATTATTTTCCAACCGCTTGCGAATGGTTCCTAGATCCATGGGGCGACGAATCACCTCAAAATAATCGGGGAGGCCAAGCTCAACTGGATCGACGGGACTGTTGAACACCCAGCTGTGTTGATGACTCTGCAAAATCTTGAGAACTTCCAAACACTTGGTCTTGAGCTTGAGGGGCGCAAGTTGCAAGCCCTTGTTGAGGGAAGCAATGTGCGTCTCAATTTGCTCAATTGAGAAGCAGTTGATGAGCGTGTGATCCTCTTGCGGTTTGGGTCCAGCATACTTGGGAGTAATCATCTGACCATTTTGGTAGGCAACACCGGGAGCAGTCTGTACCATGGGCTGCGAAACAGGCTTGGCCGGCTGGACAGCAGGCTGTGAATAAGCATAGGCAGGTTGGCCAGGATGCGATGGCGCAGCCGGTGGCTGCGGCATTCCCACAGGGGGTTGCGACACAGGAGCCGACACCATGGGTTGACCAGGGTGTTGTGGTTGCTGAACAGGCGGTTGTGGCTGATACTGCGGCATGGGCGCCGGGGCTGGTCCCGGAATATCCGTGCGTTGTCGCTTGGGAGGTGGCTGAATGGGGGCCGACGACCCAGGAGGACCCGAGTGCATCGGCTGAATAGGCTGAGGTGCGGGTTGAGGCGCCATACCTCGTTGCTGCTGTTGCGCTCTCTGCGCTTGAATTTGCTTTTGTTTTTCATGACTCCTATGAATCGCCTCACGAACGGGTCCACACACAGGGCAATGCACATCCTTACAGCGATGGTAGTGACTAAGAACATAACGCGAACTGACACAGTGGGGCACCAAACACTTTTGATCCTTGCACTCGGCAATGTGTTTCCAGAGGGCTTTCATACCGGAACAATGAGGAGTAACTGTACACCGACCATCTTCATGTTGACACTTGGCAGCATGGCGCAAGAGAAGGAGACGTTGTTGCTGGTGTCGCAAAACCTGTTGGCGATCCGATGCTGGGCGGGCTCCATTTTGACCAGGGGCTGGTGCAGGAGCAGGCATAGGAGCCGCGGGTGCGGGAGCTGGTGGCGCAGGGGCCGGCTGTTGCTGATACTGGTACTGTGTGGGTTGTCCCGGGGCAGGAGCAGGATTTTGCTGCATCATTTGGGGCTGGGCACCCATCATGGGATTGATCTCAGCAACGTTAACAATTCGTTGACCTTGCATGGAAGGTTGCTGTTGCTGTTGTTGCTGCTGCTGCGGTTGCTGCTGCTGCATGTGCATGGAATGCTGTTGCTGCTGAGGAGGCTGGTGCATGGGCTGAGCTGGGCGGGGCTGAACAGGTTGCTGCTGCATCGGAGCAATGGGTTGTTGCTGCTGCACTTGCGACTGCTGCTGCGGTGGTCTATACTGCTGCTGCTGATGTTGCTGTTGTTGCTGCTGGGGAGGTTGACCATGCATGGGTTGCGATGGTGGTTGTCCCTGCTGAGCCCTCTGCGCCATTTGAGCTTGCTGCATTCGCTTGGTTTTAATCCCAATACTATGCGCTAGTTGCTGAAGCCTTTGCTTGAGCGTGTTGGCATCATTGTACTCCCCGAAGGATTTGGCGGATCGATAGAGACTCTCTTCTAATCGCTTGGCCATTTGAGGCAACTTTTTGAGCCAATCGGCTGGTGCATTTGGCTTGCGTTGTTTGAGCAATTGGACACTGTTCGATGGTAATGGTAATGGTAATGAGTGCGGGTAATGCGAAAATGCGTTTGAGTCAGCAAAACATACTTCAGTCCAAAAATCAAAAAGAGAGAAAAGCAAATACTCACATTTTGGCAATCATCTTCCGGCGTTCATCGTAATCCTGATCACTCTGCCAACCTCCGTTCAATCCTTGATGAGGGTATTGCTGCTGTTGCTGTTGCTGCTGCGAAGGTTGGGCAGCAGGCGCTTGATGTTGAGGCTGCTGATATTGTTGTTGTTGCTGCTGCTGTTGTTGCTGCGACGGAGGCTGATATTGCATGTGCTGCATGGAAGGCCCCGGGCCTGGGGCTTGCATGCCCTGCTGAGAAGCTGGAGCTCCACTTTGCTGCATCGGAGGTTGCGATGCTTGCATCTACAAATCCTGCAATTCAGCCCCCACTACTGTTGCGTGTCTGCTATTTCACAATACAAGGGAACAACAACAGAAAGAGGTCAGACAACAGTCACGAATCCAAGAACCAAGCATCCTACCCTTGCACCAACAGCGGAACCATCACTCCGTCACCGCAGCAGCACCGTTTTGGACGGGCGGCCAGACTCTTGCAGTACTTGCGCTACGGGACAACAAGCTACCTGCAGAAAAGCACTCATCCCCGTGCCCCGCCGACACTTCCAACCCCACCATGGCCTTTCATAGCCTTCATCTACATGATCCATGGCCACAAACAACAACAAAATCCATTGCAACACAAAACTCACATTCGGTACGTCCAGTGGTGTCAACGAACCCAAACACGATGCGCCGCTGTACAACCTACGTAGCCTGTCGTACCAAAGTTAGTGGTGGGAAGCGATCTCCTCCACTCGTTGTCGTCCGACGGCGTTCCCTCCGTTCACTTCTTTGGGGCGGCGTCGTGCGTCGGCAGTTGCGAACGAAAAAAGTACTAGTACGGAGTTCGCTCTTTTTGTGATTTATGGCGCGGCGGCACTGCGTCTTTTTTTATGGGAGGTCCGTCCGTTGATGCAGCTGCTGCTTCGAGTACCATGTACACGACTTCGAAAGAATGTCCTCGGCCAGGCCATCGCATGTCACAACCTACTCTATGCATTGTAGATAATAATATTGCTACTTAGTACCTACATTCCTTCCATCTTCCACGCATGTTTCTCTATATTTGGGTAGTAGCTATGGTTCCTTTTATTCAATCAAACTATTGTGTCCATCAAAGTGTCGGCCACCACGAACAACCCACAAGGCAAACTCGTAGGCACTGAACCGGGTACCACTCACCAAAAAGGCTCGAATCACCGACGCGGTGGCTCCGGCATACAAACCTCCGATACCTCGTTCTTTCACCAAGGCTACTGCGATCGACCAAGAGGATTGAGTGGGAGGAAGGATTTGCCCTTGGGTTCCAGCACGGACACAATCGAGAGGGAAACTGGCCAACCAAGCAATGGCACCAGCACAGCCACCCGCCAAGGGAACCGCTACCGATGGAGGCAGGGGTCCAGACAACACAGAAGGTAGCATAGTCGACGACGACGACGCAGAAGCAGGATCCAAAGAAGTAGCAGAAGTAGTATCTTGTTCACTGGTCAAAGCAGCGCGCAAGACTTCATAAACAAAAAAGTAATTTCCCAAAAATGTAGCCTCCCGGAGGGTATTGACGGCATGGCCTGTATACACAATGCCCCAGCCATGACGTTCAATCAAGGTTCGAAAACAAGTCAAGGAAGAATTAAATTCTTTTTTGGTCACATTGTCCAATTGCATTTGTGTCTGTAGTTGGTAGTAGTAGGATAGTTGGTTCGGGATAGGAAAGTGAGTATTTCACGACGGCCCTTTTTGTTGCAATCACCACGTCGATCCATCCAACCCACGTACCTTGACTAGATTTTCCACAGTGGAAATCATACCTGCCACTGGACTGCAACTGATACCTGCCACGAAATTCCTCCAATCTACTCCAGGCTGAGCTCCATAAAAGTCTTGGAAGAAGGAATATTGGGTAAACGTCAATGTTCCCAGAATGCTTAGAGACAAGAGAGGAGGTCCCATTCCCTTGTAGAAACTTCGAATTCCTTCTTCTCGATAGACCGTTTTAGCCACTTGAGCGATAGATGTTCCATGACTTCTTGTTTGCATGCGTGTTTTGATGGTATCGAGAGGAAAGCCAATGACTGTTCCGACCATTCCGGCACTCAAGCCACCAATAGCTTCTTCATGGAGTTTCAGATTTTTCCAAGACGATTGTTTTGGAGCGGATGGAGTAGCAGTGGGAGATGTTGCAGTGTCGGTCATCATGACAATACTTTGTCTACGACAACCAGAGTGAACCTTTGGGTTGCTGCCGCTATGGAGGAGAGAGGTTGGTTGCAGACGACGTCGGCAGTTGTGCAACGACGAAGATTCGCACCAGTCGATAGAACGTTCGGAGATTCACGTTTGCCATTTTTCTCGTACGTCCGTCGCACCTGCAGTCACACGTCAGCAAGTGTCAAATTGTCCAAAGAGACAAGAAAAGCGAAGATTTTAGTTACGGGATGGACGTGGACGTCACGCCCCAACGATGCAAATCGGAAAGGACGGCTGACCGTCTGACTACTGGTGATACGAGAGTTATCGTAGAAGGCTCACGAAACCGAGAAAGCCAGCGAGTAGGGCCGTAGCGTGCTGCAGTACTCGTACGTCGCCACCCACCCTTCGCAGTTGATGGAGCTCCCAAAGCAACTACGAGAACAGAACGAACGCCACAACAACTCTTTGTACTACTGTACCCAGTTTTGTACCAAAGACCAGTCTACCACTATTCTTTGAATTACCCCTCAGAGACCCAATCGAGGGAAAGCACTTTTAGTGTAGTAGTAGTCCGAGTCCAAAGAACATGTTGGACGTGATTCGCCGTGTGATTTCGGGAGAGATGATGAGCCAAATGGGCGAGGACGAAAACCCAAATGCAAGCAACAACAGCAACGATGAGGACGTAGGAATGGTTCTGGATGACGAGGACCCTTCCACCATGACTCCCTCCACCAACCCTGGTCGTCCAGCCCTTGTTGAAAACGATATGGAAGCAGAAACACAACGGTCGAGTGTGTCGGACATGAGCGGGTCCCACCGAGAAGAAGCCGGATTCCCCCCGAGTCCCTCGGCTTCTAGGCCCGTGGCCAAGTTACCCCATCAACCAACAAGTAACAACACAAATAGTTCCCAGGGATTGGCATCCGAGTCCCCGAGAGGGACCAAGAACATTCATTTCGGGCGCAGTGACAGTCGCATGACGGAACGTTCCTGGGAAGGCGGGAGTCAAGCCTCTTCCAGAGACTGGGGTTGGTTCGAAGATGTCCACGTTGCAGCGGGGGGTGGCATGTTTCTTCCTGGGGCTCCCAGCGACAAGAAACCTGGTACCAAGCAGGCTGCAGGAGCTCCTCAGAAGCCTCATTCCTCCACTCCTCCGGTCCCACCCACCAACGACTCTCACGCCGTAGTGCGTGATCCACAATCTGGTGAGTCCTCGTGTCTTGTTCGTGTCGTTTGTTTGTCGTATCAGTGACGTCGGAAATCATTCCGAAGCAAGTTCGCTGCATTCGCTTTGTGGATTCACAATCTACCATGGCGCTTGTTGCGTAACACCTGCTACCTATTTTTTGTGGATCTGTTTTCTACTATTTTTCATCATCGACACGATGCTTCAGCTTCAACAACCTGTCTTTGGACGGGAAGTTTTCTGCATCAACATGAAGGTCGCCAATGGCTGTCAAGGTGTGCAAAACAGAATCCAAATTCTTGATCGTACATTTCCTACTGGGTTTCCGCGTTGACGGACTAGAAGATACCCTTATTTATCCGAAATGACATTCCACTCACCTGTTTCTGCACTTTTTTCGTCTACAGATGCTGCTGCCATGGCGGTGACTGCTCCCACCTACGTTCTTGAGGAGTCCTTGAGCAGCCAGAAGCTTTGGAAACACACGGCTGGCCAACGCCCCCCACAACCTGTTGAAGAACGCGCATTCTTTGAGAAGATGTGGACTCAGAATTTCGCCAGAAGTCAAGTGGAATATCGAATGCCTGTGGAAGTTCTCACGGCTACCACACCCATCTCCATGTCTCCCTTTGCCGACGGAAATTTTGACTCCCGGGGAGGAGGCAATGAGCTTTCCAACTACAACTTGGCAGCTCAATCTTCCAATGAAGCTGAATCTGGAACATCTCATGTTGTGGAGAGTGCCCTCATGAGGGGTATGCAAGATACTGCCAAGGTCGTCCCTAATGATACAGACCGCAATGGCAAGTCCATTAATTCTGGTGGAGAGAACCTCAAGCTTATCATCAAGGGAGACAACGTCTTTGGAACCACCGTCAGCAAGTCTTTTTCCAGGACAGCAGAAAAGGGAGGCCCGATTGTCGCGGTGGATACGGTTAACATTTCTATTGCCAGTTATCGAGTGGTTGAGGTACGTTTTATTCGAAGCCTGGAGTATTCGGTTCGCATCATGGCTCATTTGGTGTTCTCCATCTTCAACAGTCCAAGAAGCGTGGCAAGTTTGCTCAATTCCTTGTCATTTATAGAGAAGGAAGTATTCGAGACACCATTGGTGTTTGGAAACGCTACTCTGATTTTCAAGAGCTTTCTAGGAAAGTCAACCAGACCAATGAAGGTTGCGCCGCTGTCATTGCCAACATTAGCCCATTGGCCATCACAGAGGAGCACGAGGTGGAACATTTGCCAAATGCTATCACCAGTTGGAAGCTATTGAAGAAAAGACAGCGGTGGTACCGTTGCCTAGATGCAGGATACCTCAGCCTGAAGGTATTCTTGCTCGAACGTTTCCTTCATGATATCCTCTTTGAATCATCAAGCCCTGACTTGCTCCGAGAATTTGTCACCTCGTCCTCGGAGGATTAGGCAACATAGCTGCATCAGGCTACTACGTTCTCACATTTCCATCATATTCCACTACACCAGTCCAGTATTTTGGACCTGCGCACTCTTCTTGAGGGTGTTTACATCCGCTGGGAGCACTCATCACTCCCAACGCAGCAACAACGTGATATTCCCAACTTGATACCGTGACTGCTACAACCGTTCGAGTTGCATTGTCGATCACACAACATTTCAGCACACAATTAGACGTTACATTAGGATCTTTATACATTTTTCCATTGTACCCTTCTTGATATACTGTAACTATTGCATCGTAGTTACAAGAGGACAAGGAACAGTCGTACTATTGCGCTTCAGTACGAAGGTACAATGATTGCACCTACACTGGGCCACTACGGATGTAAACTGAGTCAAGATACCGTTACTACTGACTACAAAGAAAGGTTTCATTCGTACAGTTTTCTTCTAAATTCTTCAAATAATGATACTTCTATTGCTCTGATCGCCGCAAAAAACATCCCCTCAGCAAAGATTTGATAGCATATTCTTCCCCTTACGCTGCTGCAGAGGCTTGAGGGTGAATCACTCGAAACACATTGTCCAAAAAGAGCTCCAAATAGGTCCCATAGCCATCCTCTGGACGACTGCACCCATCCAAATGACGACGCGTTTGTTCGAGCAAGAGCAATTGCATCAAGTTCTCGAAGCATTCTTGGGCTTGACGGGTTTGTCTAGCGTGGACACGAAGTTGGCCCACATTGTTGATCATCCCCAGGGTGTGGAGCCAACTTACTTCCACGCCAGCGTCTACTTGAAGCCCATAGGCTAGCTGATAAAGATGAATGGCCTCCTCAAGAGCACTGTGACGGAAGGAAGGACCGATCGGTTGAGTATTGTTGCTATCCATGTTCGACAGGGCGATCGTGTGGTTTGCCACTGCCAAATTGAAGAGGATACAGACCGAAATCTGCATCAGAGGAGGGTTTTGTGCCCTAGCAAAGTCATCTTGACTGAATAGCACCGGTCTCAAGAAGGAATACAGCGAATCGTCTTGAACCTTTGGTACGTGGGGGGCTTCTCCTTCAGAAGATACCGTAGCCGTTAGGGGTACCGAAGGAGTTGGGCAAGAGGTCGGTGACGGGGCTGATGCTCTGCTGTAGCTTGACTGTATTCTCGATGGCTCTAGTTCTCTAAGAGATAGTAGACACGGATCTCTTTGGCTGTTGGCAGAACTAGAGTTGCCGTTGACTTTCTGTTTCAGCTGGGTGAGTGATTGTTCTTGGAAGTCCAGAACTTCGTGCATGAAGTCGGTTGCACGATAGAATGCTTGGCGGGCAAAGAACAAATTTCCCTCACCAAGTAGCTGTACTCCATAGTTGTTCATGGCCACCATCCTTTCGATGGGAGATGAGTTGCTTGAATGAACCTGCATGTTTTCTTTTTTGTGTCCAGAATCGACTTCTCCAAAGCTGATCTCAATTCCTCTTTTCCGGGTGTAGCGGTTTCGACCCTCATGTTTCTCATTGAACCTTCGGGACTTAATTGACCGTTCACATATGCCTTCATGGATGAGTTTGGAGCTTCGTAAACATTGACCGACAGTAGAAAACTACCAGAAAAGTCAGTTCACGTATTAAAGTCCCCATTTCTCAACGGGTACCTGGTAGACATTTACAGACATAAGGAGTATTGGAATATTATCCTTGATGATTCCGACCGGCTTCACTACCTTCGTGAAATCTTGATAATATAGGAAACAAGTGAAGTTGCGTTTCGCTAGGGCCTAGAATGTCAGTCCCCTCTCGTTATGTGTCCTGCATCACAGAAGTAGCACCAAATATCAAATAAAATGCTCAACATGTCTGCCTGTGACTAATCTCCATTCTGAAGAAATCGTAGTAGGACACTGCGTAACTCATGTACTGACTCTCTAAGTACACTCGTTGGAACTGTCTTGTTGAATGTACGAATAGCTTGGTTGGTGCTTTCATTGAAGCATGTTCAGGTATTCTGTACTAACAAACTTTAAGGACGAAACTTGTTGATTATGAAGCCGAGCGTTTTGGTCAGGGTCATAGGCATTGACAACATATCAAGAGGGTAGTGGCAAGTGACACTATATAATGTGATGGTCATTTTTCTCCCCACAGACGAATTCGAAATTGTGGAAGTCAATGTTGACGGGAGCACTTTGCGACTCAATAACTGTTCGTAGAACAGTTCAACAGGCTGTGTCAGCAGTTGTGGGCTCATCTTGTTTTAATGAAGGCGCCGTTCATGGTTCGTTTGCCGTAAATGACAGCTACTAGAGCATCTGGAAGAATAGCGCTCGCATCACTGAGCATTGAGTTGTTGGTTGTTGAAGGATCGGTTTCGCCTCTTCGACCACTACTAGTATCACACTCTACTTCGTAGTAGTAAGTATGAACTACTATTTCAAACGAATCGTGATGTTTGAACCTTCACAATAACACGTTATGTAATACGGCGTTCAGTTTTCTTCACCACGAGTGCTACTTCTCTTTGATGATCGTACTACAACAACGTAGCAGCAATCTGCTGGCTTTCCTATTATTTGTTGGGAGACCTGAAACAACCACACATTTTTCGTTCTCTTTGTTAACGTTGTGGATTCGTGCTAGTTCTTGCTGTGCAAGTGACCTTCACAAAGGTCAGGACACAGAGCTCGTGACGAGTCTTTCCATCGCACTCGCGCAAAATGGTTGTTGCGAGTGCAGCACCTGCCATGAAGTACTGTGAATAGTCTACTAGAACTCTAAAGTTGACTCGTTGGAATCAGTTAACTCTGTCATGATGTCAGACGTATTCTTTCTCCTACGTTTTCTGCACGAATGCAAATGTGGAAGTACGCCCAGGGACATCTCTGCAAGATAACAAGGTAACAAGAGCTACCATTTGAAGTGGATACTTCGACCCGAACTACGTACCGGTAGTAGACCCGCCATGGTGGCGGTAAACATTCTTAGATGCTAATGTGATATTGCTTGGAATACCTCAAGAATGTCCACTGGTAGCAGCTTCACAGATCATTTTTACTTAGTTGAAGCGCCCAGTAGCTGTAACCCACCAAGACTCATCCCCAAAGTAGCCCACGTTTCCAGAGTGCTGAGTCTTGACGACTCCACATTGGGTGTGCGCCATTCACTGGGTTTAGAGTGTCAAGCATAGCTTCATGAGTAACGGATGGAGTCCTCCAGACACTTGACGCATGTCCAAGGTGTCCGATCGTTACACGCCTTCATCTCTGCAACATGCTCTTCCTTGTTAACCCAGGAGCCTCCCATATGGTGTATTGTAAGGGACCGATTGTATTGAGCAATGTCCACCAAGCCATCCAAGAGGCGCGAAAGTCTCACGGGATACTGCTGCTTCCGTTGATTCCAAAAGTTGGTCATGGCTAGCGGTCCCGTATTGACTAAGACGTTGCAAGTGGCATTGTACTGATTAATCATATACTCCATCAGATCCCACCAAAAACGCTCACGGGGAGGAGAAATCATGAGTGCTTGTCCCACTTGTCGATTGTCCCATACTCCACCCCATTCCAACGGGAGCACTATCGTGTTCCAATCCAGCAACTTCTGCAACAGTGGGGCGTTGGTCAACTCTTGATCGGCGTCGGCATACACACCTCCATACAAATACAAAATGGCATATCGCGTGAAATCGATCCGTTCAATAGGCCGCACCATGGACAGCCAACCTTTGAGCAAACGAGTGGATCCAAGGGATTGAATAATGTTCTCCAAATCGTCGTCACCGTAAGTTTTGACCTCATCAAAGTGCATCGCGTCCCAACTGCGAATCCACTTGTCATACTTTGTATGGTTTGGAGGAAGAATCTGATGAAAGATCCGCGGCGTCGAATCTTTTGTGCCTCTGAGGGTCGTCGGCGTCTTCAATCCTAGTTGCCATTTGGAATAGATTGCCCATGTCCCAACCGACAGGAGCAACAGGCCATAGAAAGCAACTACTCGGCTCCTGGGTTTTCCATTGCGGGCATCTGTTGTTCGTTGAAGCATGTCGGTTGCGATGTGGTTCAAATGTTAACTACGGTCTCAGCCCAGTTGTTGTGCAATGAGTGATGATTCCATTCTTGCTTTCTCACTGTGGCTGCGAATGAAAATGGGAAGACGGCGGTTCGTTTTTGGATCACACTTGACTCGACTCACTGGAGTACCGGCTGCAATTGAATCATTGGACTGCAATGTGAGCTGCCTCCGAACTCTGACATGGACCACTGTCACATCACAACAACGTCGGAACAACGCAATCATCCTTGCAACATGAGTCAAGCCACACAAGATACTCAAGAGAATCCTTTTTCATGTTGTATTCCTCCTTCCATACGACTCCAAATCAACTCATCGACAGACCGTCGGGCGGTGACGTCGAAACGACTACAACCAGGTGCTGTCATCCTGCGAAATGCTCCCTTGGCACATGTCCTTCATAATCGCAGGGAACAGTGTTCCACCTGTGGAATCAAACGAGAATCATTATCTCGGTGCAGTCGATGCCAACAGATTTGGTATTGTTCTAGGGCTTGTCAGGCGGCAGATTTTCCCTTTCACAAGGTGGAATGCCGAGAGCCTTCCCTCTTGCTGACGTCAGATGCACCTGAATCGACTGCAGCCTTGTTGGTTAGAACCTTTTTGCGTCTCGAGATATCCTCAGATCCCCCCGCTTGTTCAGTTACAGGGTCAGTTGTGGATTGCTCCAAACAACATTTTGAAGCCTTGCTGCCATCCGAACTTCCGTTAGTTGCAGATGACAGTAGGGACGTGCAACGGGCGACACAAGCTCTGTTTAACCAACGGAAACGATTGAAGCGGGACGACGATCGGACCAGTCTCGCCACCCGCATGGAAGCATATATGCGTCGATTTCGTTGCAACAATTTTGGCGTGTTGGATGATATGGTTCGCATCGAGGCTGGGGCTGTCTATCCGTTGGGTGCCCTCCTGAACCATTCCTGTTCGCCGAATTGTGTGTTGCGCTATCGATGGGATCCAACTATTGCTGCCAAACCACGGGGTCCCATTCTTGAAATTGTGGCTGCTAGAGAGATCGAACAGGGTGAGGAATTGACACATTCCTATGTAGAGTTGGTGGCTGCTACCGTCGAACGAAAGGCGCGGCTATTAGAGTTATATGGGTTCAACTGTGAGTGTCAGAGGTGTTTGGGCAATTGCCAAGTGGAACTTCCTGTGGGTTTTAGAGGTTGGGATGCGAGTCGTTGTTCGGAATGGGTTTTGAAACGATACGCTCCTGGTGGGCTGCTTGCCATTAGCAACGAGGAACCTATGGAATATGTCAAGGTGGATGACATCCTTCAGTCGACAGTGAATCAACGAAATCAGGATAGGGCAATGGATCTACGACAACAAGCCAAATATAGAATGTTGCAAGACGACAATGATGGGGAGCTCGCAGCCCTCACGGAAGCTGAACATTTGTTGCAAACTGGAACTGGGATGGGAGGAATCCAACTGTATAGCACGCGATGTGATCGATTAGGAAGTCTACTTGCCAATGGAATCATGCAAGAAGCACTGGTGGAATGCAGAGAGATTGTGGCGTTTCTATGTCTAGTTCTAACGTCCGTACGCAATCATCCCTTGATTGGCCTTCAGCTGTTCACAATGGGAGACTTGGAAGAAGCCGTATCTGGGGTTAATACAACATCGGCTCATGCAACTTACAAGTGGGCACATGCAGTTTTGACTATTTGCCAAGGATCCAACAGCAATATGGTTCAAACTTTGGAAAGCAAGTTAGCATATCCTAGAGGTGACTAACTCCAGGTCTTCCCAGGACTTCCCACAATGGCATACATTCACGCGAATTCACGTACTACCCCCGCCGGCAGCGCCGCGAGCAGATCATCTTTCGTACGAGTACAGACTCTGGCCGGTACAGCTTCACGTACGATTCAGGAAGCTGGCGACAGCAGCTCCATAGCAGGTGGTGGTGGTGGTGGTGGTACGACTACCGTAGAAAAGATTCAAAGTGCCACAAAGCTAGATAAACCACCACGAACCAATATGTAACATAAGGTTGGGCCTTCGTTTCGATGTTTTTATTTAGATATTCATGTCACATCATTGACAGAGCTCGACCAGGATGCTCAAGATTTATGTCACTGAAACTGGGAGGGACAATTTCCCTACGACCAACAGGAAGCCGGGAACTGGAAATCTGCTTTGCATCAACTGCCTGAAGCATCGTCCGGCAACAATTCAATTCACTCTTTCTACCATTGGAATCGCGTGTGCTCTGTTAGAGATTACTCGAAGCCATTCATAATGATCGACGGTGGAAACCAAAGCGCGTCCAGCATGCCGGACTTCGAAACTGATGCCCTTGTCGGTACCGAGAGTGGATTGCCGCCACCGGTGCGAGGTGTCCTCAAGAGCACCAGCATGGAGCGTGGTGTTTTTGGACGAAAGACTCTTGGAGGGAGAAAAAAGTCATACCTGAATCAGCGTCAAGTTCATCCGGATGAAAAGGACAAGAATAAGGGAAGCGTTCTGAAGTCTATTGGGAAGTTTCTTCGAGATGACAACTTGGTGGACGATGAACAAAGTGAAGAACTAGGAGGAGGAAGTAGTCATTTTCGATCGTTTCTGGGGTCGCGACTTGGCATGAAAAAGAAGGAAGGTGCAGAGGGATGGGCCAACTTGAATGACGATGATGACTATTCCATCGACAAGGATACCACAGAACATACGGCAACCGACACTTGGGACACGCCCGTTTTCGAAATAGACCCCGAGAATCCCACAACAATGATGGGAAATTCACTTCAATTAAACTTATCTGTTTCACAGCATACAGGTCCAATTACTGCCAGTCCCAATTCGAGTGTCAGTACTCTTTCTCTCGGAAAAGAGAAGGGAGCAGGGAAGACTCTCCCGGATGACGATGATCTCTCCATTAGCTCAGTCGAAGATTCTGTCGGGTTGAACGATTCCGCATCCATTGGCATTGAAGACTTCGATAATAAGGAGTATGAGAAACCTCTTCCGTCTGATGACGATCACAAGGCATACTTACAGAGAGTTGCGGCTCGTAGAAGAAGAAGCCATACTGAGGATGACAGTCGAGGGCATCATTCTTCTAGAGATCGGTCAGCCCCTCGAAGGTCAAGAAGTATTACTTCGCGGCGAGCAAACGGGGATTTGGCCTCATCAGATCATTCTGTGGGGGCTTCAAGTGTCAGGTCTAATCGTTCAACCAGATCTATCAGATCCAGCAAGGGCGGCACACGACTCTCTCGCTCTGAGAGAAAGGAAGCTAGCTCCATCAGCAAGTCGGACCATGCTAAGCCAAGAGATACATCGAGGCGGCGGCCTTCCATCAGCAAGTCCGAACATGCTCCAAGAGAGGAATCTCGCCGAACACGCTCTGTGTCTAGGTCTGGAGTACGGAGTGCGGCTCCTCATCGCCATGTCGAACGTGCCAATTCCTCCAAGGATATCCGACAGAAGTATCAAGAGCGATCTAGTATGCACCGGCACTCTCTTTTGCAGCGCGAGACTTCTGAAAGAAAGAATCGATCCATTGATATAGAAGACAATCCTGTGGAAAGCAAGTCAGAGGAATCCGTGCAACCGGGGAATACAATCCAATTCAAGTGGTAACTGGGGAAACTGCAGGAACACGTCTGTTCTTGTTCAAACGTGCAATACTGTATATTCTACTATAAACTAGTAGCTGTTGAAATATTATTATGTTCAATACAAGGATGATGAACTTCTTGTGACCTACCACTTTCTTGATGCGGCTTCCGCGGCCACTCGTTAGAGCGGTGTACTCTCTAGTATCACGGGTTTGAACGCACAACCTGATGGAGGGAACTATTTCTCCACTACTTCTCCTCGGGAAATCTATCTGTCCCAGAAAGAGAACCACTGACTATCAGCCTAATGGTGCAGTACAAAAGTACAGTAGTCGTACGAATTACCAACAAAGACCCATGGCGTAGGCTACCGGCGGTAGAACGATTATACCATCATACTACCAACACCGGTACTAAACGCGCAATAGGTTTCAGTTTGTCTTGTGGTACCATTAGTACAAGAAAGTAGTAGCCACCATCACGACTTCGGTCATTGGAAGTATTCGTAAAGAAGTGGTTGGAGTTACTCTCGGTTCTCTCTAGGATCCCCCCGAAACCCCGCCTGAACCCAACATACTTCCTTGTCGTATTCGCCGTCAGGATAGTTGGGCCTTTCCTTTTCAATAGATGTCATAAAAATACTCTTCGGAGAGAACCACGCTGCAAAGAATTGGTTTTTCCTTTCTTTTTATCTGTCTACAGGAACCGTCGCAACATTTGTTCACTCTTGTTTGTAACCGTGAATATCTCGATAGAGTTCAATCCAAAGAACAATGCTGGAAGTTGCAAATCAGTTTTCGTCTGGCTTGTTTTGCATTGACGGCACCCAAAGTGGGGCGATGCCTGCAAGACGCGGTGGTTTGTTACGGAGTCTCAGTATGGAACGTGGTTTTTTCTCGCGGCTGGGAATGACAATGAAGGAACAAGAGGGTCGGTCCACTCCGGACGATGAGCCCATTTTCCGTATTGACCCTGATAATCCAATCACAATGATGGGAAACTCAGTTCAACTAAATTTCACTGTCTCACATCAGCATTCAGGTTCTTCTATCACTGCTCATCAAAACTGTCCAGAGTCAGACCTTTCCATAGAGGAAGGAACTGCTGCAGAAAAAGTACAAGACACTTGTGGTCAAGCTCTTCCCACTCATGGCGATCAAAATGCATACTTGCAGAAAATTGCTTCGCGAAGGAAGCGGAGCAACTCTGAGGATGGCATCAGCGGGCTAATTGCGACACGAGTCTCGCGTTCAGCACCCCGAAGGTCCAGGAGTACTGAAACTCCCATCAACCGAGCAAGCAGGAATTTGTCATCATCATCAGATCATCGTACAGGAGCCTCCAACATGAAACATAGAAGCTCCACTCGTTCACCCAATTGTGTTCGAACAATACGGGCCACCGAGACGGGAGGGCACGCAAAGGCAACAATCGAGCGCAGAAGGAGCGACTCCATGAGCAAGTCGGATCACACCACAAGACCAAGACAGGCATCAAGGTTGCCATCTCTCGACAAATCAGGTCATACAAAACGAAGATTGGAGACATTTTGGCCTTCAATCAACCAGTCTGATCATACTTCACGAGAGGAATGGCACCGAAGACGCTCGGATTCCAGGTCGGGGACACAAAGCATGCCAACTCGTCGTCATCTCAACCGTTGTGATTCCTCCCAAGATGCCCCGCCGAAACGATCTAGTAGTGTGCACCGACGGCGTCCTCATCTTCGGCGCACGGCTTCGGCAGGAGAACATCGATGCATTGAATCTGTTGTGGTTGATGATGACTCCAAAGGGAACACGCCAGAGGAACACCCTGAAGCAGAGAACCCTATCCAATTCCAGTGGTAGAATTTGGCAGGGCCTGGTACGTCCTTGTCAATGAGCAAACTATAACCCCTTCTAGTTGTGACAGTCTGTGCATACGTGTTCACTCTAGGGTTTTAGCTCTACAACTCCGGCCCGTTTCTTGCCAGCTCGTAGGACGACTTTCGTCTTGTTCTCAAAGTCAGCAATAGTGAGAGCGCCAGTTTCATTCGCAAGTTTTTGATCATCCAATCTGGCACCTCCTCCTGCAATGAGTCGCCGTGCTTCCTTTTTACTGTTGCTGAGCCCGAGTTCCACGAAAATATCTGCCAGTCGTTTGCCACCTTTCAAGTCGCTGGCAGATACGAAAATGCGTGGTAGACTATCTGTGGTTGCCCCTTCACCTTGGAACATAGTTTCAATCGTGTTGTGAATGGTACCAAGACTCTCTCTACCATGAAGCATTGCCGTTGCCTCGTCAGCTAGCACAATCTTTGCCTTGTTGATGTCGGAGCCTTCCAGTTGAGATAGTTCTGCAATGTCCGCCATGGGGAGCTCTGTGAACAGCTTGAGGAATCGAATAACATCATCATCTGCAGTGTTTCTCCAAAATTGCCAATAGTCGTAGGCCGAGAGCTTTTCTTGATTGAGCCATACAGCTCCATCTGCCGATTTACCCATCTTGCTTCCATCCGATTTCGTGATCAAAGGGGATGTCAACGCAAATAGTTGAACACTCTCACAGCGTCTTCCAAGCTCTGTTCCCGATACCATGTTTCCCCATTGATCACTTCCGCCCAACTGAAGAATAGCATTGTGCCGCCGGTACAACTCCAAAAAGTCATAGGCTTGAAGAATCATGTAGTTGAATTCCAAAAAGCTCAAGGGAGCCTCTCGGTTCAATCGTTGTTTGACAGATTCGAAACTGAGCATGCGGTTGATAGTGAATTGAGTTCCATACTCTCGCAAAAACTCCAAATATTTGAGGCTGCTCAACCAATCATCGTTGTTAACCATAATGGCATCGGTCGGTTTGGGATTGGAAGGGTCTCCAAAATCCAGAAACTTTTCAAAAACTTTGGAAATGCCCCGAATATTGTGCTGGACATCTTCTTCCGTCAATACCTTTCGCGACTCATCTTTTCCAGTAGGATCTCCCACTTTGGAGGTTCCTCCTCCCAACAAGACAATGGGGCGATGGCCGGATTGCTGCAAATGTCGCAGGGCCATGATTTGAAGGAGGCTTCCTACATGCAGAGAATCTGCAGTAGCATCAAATCCCAAATAGGCACTGACAACTTGACCCTCCTCAGTGAACGTTTGATCCAAATCCGCAATGCCACTGCATTGGTGCAGGAATCCTCGATCTCGCATGGTTTGCAAAAAGGGAGACTCCAGGGCGTCGAGGGCTTGTGGATCTTGCATATAAATAGAAGTATGATTCACTTCAGTACCATCCGCATTGGCTTGGTTGGTCGCCACGGTGGATGTCTCGGTCGAAAAGGCTAATCGAGCTTGTTGTAGTAGTTGTGGAACCCCATGTGGACTTGCCAACCGAGAGCTTCGCAAAAGAGTAGTGGTCACAGGGAGAAAAGATGCAACTCGAGTAGAGCGCAAAACAAGAGCTGAAAGTGTCGCCGACATGCTATATTTCATGCCTTGTTCTACCAGGTAGATAGAAGATTACCACAAGAGCAGGGTTGGAGTATGGGAGACGACGACAAGATCTTGATGGCTGTTGTTGTGGTCCATCGCACATCATCGCTATCGAGTTCGCCAGTGGAGTGGTTCTCCTCCTCCGACGACGCATGGACGACGCTGCTATGTAAGTAGTCGAAACCTTCGACTGAATCCGAACTTCCCAAGTGCAGCTGCATACGATTGGGAGGAGATTCCATGATCCTTGGAGCCTTTTTCACGGTGTCAAGTCAATCCCATCTCCAACAAGGATCAAGAACAGAACTACCACAACAGCAACATGTAAAATAAAAAAGGCGTGTAGTAGTAGTAGTAGTAGTTATTATTATTGTGGAAAAATAGTAGAAAGGCGTACTGATTATTATGGATTTCCCAACACATCCAAACTTCCCAAGTGCAGCTGCACACGATTGGGAGGACGTGCCAAAAGGATTGTAGTAGTAGTAGTTAACATTGTGGAAAAATAGCAGAAAGGCGTACTGATTATTATGGATTTCCCAACACATCCACTCTGCTGAGAAACCCATTCCTTTCCTCTCTCTACCAACCACGGTAGCATGTAGAAGTATTCTGTACAGTCTATTCAATGAATCTCTTCCATCGGAGCATTGTCTCGATACCGCTCTCCATATCCTCGTTGCGGCATACGGACCGTCTGATAACTTCCCGACACATCCTCGGGCATGGCGGCAGACGAAACGGCACTTTTGAGACTCTGGTATCCAGATCGAAGCATGGTTCCTTGTTGACTAAAAATTTCCGAAGAAGCAACTCTGCAAGCATCCGAAACACAAACCACAAATGTATCGACAAAAGTAGAACCTGACGAGTGGGAAGAAACCGAACTATCTGTGGACAGGCGGGCAGGTCGAATGCCTGATGTTTCGCCGGCTGTCTGTTGTTGATAGGAAGAGTAGTTGTGTTGGTAGGCCTGTGGTGTGGCAACTTGTGGAGGACTCTGTGGCCATTCTTGTTTATCGTCGGATTCCGTTGGACCGCCCAGGCGATTCAGAAGGTCGTAGGCTTTTTGTCGGACTTGGAGGGGACTGTTGGGCTCGGGCATGTTGGTGATGGTCAATGGTTCTCCTGTGTCTGAAATGGAGTCTGTCGTACTAATAGAGCTAAGACTGTCTAAACTGCTGGTACTGTTTTGTCGAATAGGTATACAAGCGTTGGGGCGGTGTCTTCTGCGATGGGAAGAAATGTGAATGTTCCAGCAAAAGAGGGTGAAATGGCAGTGAAGAGGAGGGAGGCCGGGTTGGCGATGGTTGGATGTCATCGGGGAAGGATTCCTTCGAGGCGATTGGAGGAAAGTCGGAGTTGGACCCCTCGTCTCCACCATTTTGACGTGTTGCTTTATGCTTTTCCCCACTCTCTTCCTTCTGCCCTCAAAGTAGGATCGAGATCCCCCCATTCGGAAGCAACTCCACCGACCTCCTGTCGTCCTTCCGGGTGGGGCTCTTCTTGCGAGGTCCAACTTGCTCGTTTCTGCGCGTGTCGAGCCGTTGGATTCCATGGGACTCACAAATTCTCACAAATTCTTTCATCATCAAACATCAAACATCACCCAATAGGCATAAAAAGAAAGTTTCAGAACTCCTCTATCACTCACATCCAAAACAACACATTTACAACATATTTTGTCATCATGTCTTCCGATCACGATACCATCCAGAAACAATTCAATGAGTTCATTGCTTCTAACCCAAAGGCAACCTATGAAGAGTGGATTTCTGCCATCCATCCTGAAAGCCAGGAAAAGTGCTTGCTTGACGACGTAGGCAGCAACAATGTTGGGATTGACCCAGAGTATTACTCTCACGACAATGAGTTCCGAAAGGTCTGGAATGAGAATACTCAAGACAAGAGAACCAAGGTTCCCTCGTCTCCTACATCCGTTTGCAAGGAATCACATATTCCCGATTTGTTGGGGGATGGTAAAATGATGCACTTTTCTCTCGACGCCGCGAATGAAACGTCAGAACGAATGTCGCCAGACCAAGATCTCTTGTCCTTTGATTAGTAACAGTATACTAGCAACAACAGTCTAACAATACAATACAGTAGTATTACACGCTTGATTCCTCTTGCTTGCACCCAAGCATGGATCCTCCTCACTTCCAGTCCCCAGGCACCACGAGGTCCCATCCTCGTCTTGCGCTGTTCGACTCCGTTCGGACGCGACAGTTAGCGACTAAAATAGTACATTGCACATGGGTGCAACTACACTCAACCATCAGCTTCTGTCATGACGCGAAGAAAAAATGAAAGAATCTCCTTTTCGTTACACGAAGGAGCAAGATGTCGTGTCTTGATCCATTTCGCAACATCACAAAGGATAAGTGGGATGCGCGATGTTGATTTTGTCAGCACTCTGTTTTTGAGCTCCTCCAAGCAGCAAGCTTTCCCCACACTAAACATTGTCCAAGACTTCTAGGTAGTGCTGATTCGTTACGAGTCGCTTGAAACGTTCCAAATTTTGTTCGCAGGTTCGCTTGTGAGGGGACAATGCTTGAACTCATTGCGGAATCCGCTCCGTAACAAGACTAACCCACACAGCGATTCAATGGCTGGCGATCGGCACCGTCATGCTGAGAGCACCCTGCCAGTAGAGGGGATAGCAGAAGCGTCGACTCATAGAAGTATGAGTCCACTGCGACATCATGATATCCATACAACGTTGGCATCGATCCAGAGGATTTGTGGATACTACTACCATGACGACGTTTGGCAGGGATTCATCACCTGTCATGATGTGGTCGCTAGTTTGCGACTAAGATAGTACTCTAAAACTACGAGATGGAGAAGGTCAAAAGGAGGCGCATCGCAGTTGAAGCGGCGTCGACGGGCAGTAGATGCAAAAACAAAACATAGGCACAGCGGTGGTGAGTGGTTGTAGATATCGAATCGTATTATTATGTTATTTGCATAGGTAGCGCAGGGTTGTGTTGCTAGAGTATTGCCTCAGCTACCTTGATAAGAACGAGAGAAATAAATAGCCCCATTAGCTGATGGTTCCAGAATGTATAGAATAAAAAAGACAACCAACAAGCTAGACATTAGTAGGAGACTTACAACCTGGCGGAAGCACTTCCCATGTAGTTGGTGACAATGTAGGGGTAGCAGACAGAAGTCAAGAACTCGTCCAAAACCTCCTTGGTAAGCATCTCCTCCACAAGCTTTCCAGCAAGGCGGAACTTGCCTTGTGGGCTGGCAGCATCCTTGATGGCAACCTCCTCGTCGATAAGGGCGCAGATGCGCTCGGCAGAGATAACGGCGTTGTCATCGGCGGTGCAGACCTTGTGGTGTCGCCATTGCCAGATCTGGGCACGACTGATCTCGGCGGTGGCGGCATCCTCCATGGCGTTGTGAAGAGGGATGCACCCAATTCCTCGCAACCAGGCTTCTGTGTAGGCAATAACAATATTGATTCCCTTCTTCAATCCAGCGCTGGTGATAGCAGTGGCAGTAGGGATGTCAGGGAGCTGGATCAAATCCGCCTCCGTGACGTTGGCGCCCTCAAGACCGGGCTTGGTAGCAACTTGGTTAGGAATAGGCATGTACTTGTCGAAGACACCCTTGGCGACTTGGACCAAAGCAGGGTGGGCAACCCAAGTTCCGTCGTGTCCAGCAGTGACTTCACGGATCTTGTCTTCCTCAACCTTCTTCATGGCGGCGGCATTTCGCTCAGGGTCGTTCTTGATAGGGATACTGGCACTCATTCCTCCCATGGCGAAGGTTCCACGCTTGTGGCAGATGTAAATGAGTCGCTTGACGTAGGCGTCCATGAGAGGAGTGGTCATGGTCAAGTGATCACGGTCAGGAGCGATCATGTTGCTGTGGTTGCGGAATTTCTTGATGAAGGAGAACAAGTAATCCCAACGTCCGCAGTTAAGACCGATGGAGTGGTCACGGAGTTCGTAAAGAATTTCCTCCATCTCGAAGGAGGCAGTGATGGTCTCCAAAAGAGCGGTGGCGCGGACAGTTCCGATGGGGATGCCAAGGTATTGTTCGGCAGTGGTGAAAACGTCGTTCCATAGACGAGCCTCCAAGTGAGTCTCAAGCTTGGGGACGTAGTAGTAAGGTCCAGATCCATTCTCCTTCAAGGCGACGTGGTTGTGGTACAAGTAAATAGCAAAGTCGAAAATGGATCCAGAGGCGACCTTTCCGTTGACGAGGACATGGGCCTCCTCCAAGTGCCAACCACGAGGGCGGACAAAGAGAGTGGCAATTTTGGACTTCAACTCGTAGTTCTTGCCGTTGGCGGGGTTGGTGTAGCTGATGGTGCGTCGAACGGCGTCACGAAGGTTGACTTGTCCGTCCATCAAGTTGTCCCAGGCAGGGGCAGAGGAGTCCTCAAAGTCGGCCATGTAGACAGAGGCTCCACTGTTGAGACCGTTGATGACCATCTTGCGGTCAACAGGTCCGGTGATCTCAACACGGCGATCTTGGATGTCGGCAGGGATGGGAGCGCATCGCCAGGTGGGGTCTTGCGAGGCAGGGGAGTTGGCCACAAAAGTGGGGAGGTCTCCACTGTCGTAGGCATCGGCACGGGTCTTGCGAGAAGCCAACAAAGCCACACGGCGGTCGTTGAACTTGCTGCACAAGAATCCTACGAAGCGAAGAGCATCGGGGGTGAGGATTTCCTTGGTGGCCTCCGTAACAGGGGCAAGGACTTGAACGGTGTAATCTTCCGAGCGAAATTCCATGTTTGCGACTCTCCGTGTTGAAAATTTGTGAAGAAAAACTGCGAAGGTATCCTGCGGCTTCGTATCCAAAAAAGTATCCATCCATCACCCGCTTCCATGCTGCGCGGCCAATGGATGACGTAGGGAAGTCTTCTCCCTCCATGTTTGGCCTACGTTCCAAATGTACCAGCATTCGCATCGTGACACTTTCTAGGTGTCATCGATGCACAACTTCGCCCGCCGACAAGACGAGAATTTTCGCAGGCAAGTGCCTCGGCCAATCAGATTCACGGAAACTGGTTTGGAGAAAGGAATGAACTCAAGCACCCTCGTGACCTGACTCGATGACGAACGCGTTGGATACCTTTTTCTGGATAGGTCGGTGGTAGCTCATCTTTTCCTTAGCGGGAATTATACCGACCAAATAGTTTTGTTCTGACAGGTTCCCTTTCCTTCCCCGTCAACTGCAACTACCTGGTACGCTACTGCGACACAGGTTTGGGTGACTACAGCCTTTCAAATTGTGAACGGTTAACTTCTATGATGTTGCGTTGTTACTACTCGTACTGCTTGGGGTAGATGAACAAAGAGCACCTACTCACGATGATGTGGTTGCATTGGTGGGGGGTAGGAACGACGAAGTGTCAAGGTCCTCCTTGAGCGTCAAGAGATCTTCGATATCTTCCAAAGTGGGACGAGCCGCTTCCGATGAAGAATCTTCCGACAAAACTTCTTGAGCAATTCCTTTCTTGCGTTGCTGCATGGCCATGATTCTTTCTTCGACCGAGTTCTTGACATAAAACTTGCGAACACGAACCTTGCCAGTTTGACCAATTCTATGGATTCGATTGATACATTGATCTTCGACAGCTGCATTCCACCAAGGATCTGCGATGAATACTGTCCGGGCTGCCACTAAATTGAGGCCGACGCCACCAGCTTTCATGGAAATTAGCAGCACAGAGCCTGTCTTGTCGCTGGTGGAAGCATCCGATACGCGAGGTTGATTTTCCCCGCAGAATTCTTGAAGGACAGCCATTCGTTCCTTCAAACTGAGAGATCCGTCCAATCGGGCAAAAGGAATATGCTGTGTCTGAAAGGATTCTTCCAGTAGATCCAAAAATCCGAGGAATTGAGAAAATATTAACACCTTGGAACCAGGATCTTCGTTCCAAACTTGTTGGAGCTCATTCAAAATGGCGGTTTGTTTTGTGCTTGGCGACCCTCGAATTGCTTTTTCGAGAGCTTGTCGTGCAACTCCTTCGAACTGTGTGACAATCGACGTCTTGGGAGGTTCCACCAATCGTGAGGTTTGCACTTGATTGGAGGCAGAATGCGTCAAACGGAGAACCTTGGTAGGATCCACCTCTTGGGAGCACATGGGACAAGGGCCAGTCTCCAAAGTGGAGGAAGATGGATTCGATTTTGGCTTGAGATAGTCGACTAGACAGGTCTTGCAAAACGTGTGAAAGCATGGTGTAATGACCAAATCATAGATAGGAAGAGGATCGAGGCAACAAGGGCACTCTTCGTTCAGCGTCTTTTTGGTTGACGATGATTTCCGAGCAACGTCACAAATTTTTTGTGCCATTTCAAAGGCTTGGGTTGGAATGCCATCGCCAGTTTGTACCGATCGGAATTGGGTCAAGAGTTCATTGAGGAATGAGTCATCCACCGAGTCCTTTTTTGTTTTGGTAGGTGTTGTTTCGTTCTTGGTTGTCACTACAACCGATTCGGTCCACTCGTGGGGATCCACTTGAGACTTGATGGTCAAGGCGACATGATCACAGGCTTGTCGGAGACGATGCAGCAAAGAAAAAATGGTCATCCAGGATTTGGAGGCGGTTCCATCCCGCAAGAATCCTTGGAACAAACTTTGGGATCGTCGCAGTAGAACACGGTAAAAGTGCTTCTCGGCAGGAGACCATTCGATAGGTACCCATTGGAAATCTACGGGAGGCAATGTTAAAATCGGTTTTCTGTAGAACCACAACAATATGTGAGTATACAATAGAACCGTAGTCCGTACCATCCTTCCAAAATCATACGTACCCATCTGGTCCAAGCGTTTCCTTGGTCCGCCGCAACAAAATCGGCGTCAAAATCTCTCGCACCCGCGCCAACGGCCGTTCTTGTTGTTGTAGTTGATTCCACACGGCCGCATGACACCAAGGTTCCAACCGCAAGAACTTGAGCAATCCAAATACATCTTGAATCGAATTCTGAACCATGGTACCGGTAACACACCATCGTCGTTGGGCCTGGAGGCGACAGCAGGCTTGGGAAAGTTGTGTGGAGGGATTCTTGATGGTATGCGCCTCGTCCAAAATGACACGGAGCCAAGCATGATGAAGCAGAGGAGAATTTGTCAAGGAACCGTAGGTCGTCAACACCACATGAACATTCAGATCCAATAGCGTCTGTTGTTTGGCATCCTGTCCATAGTATACAGTATACGACAAATCGGTTTTGGATTCAATTTCTTCTTGCCACTGTTGGAGCAGCGAGAGAGGAGTGACCACCAAGGTGGCACCCGGCTGGCTCCCATCGTCTTTCTTGTCAGAAGTGGATTGAATCAAGGACAAGAACATGACAGTCTTGCCCAAACCCATGGCATCTCCCAAAATCCCTCCCCGGCAGGGTTCGGGGGCAGGTGGCGGCGTGGTACGAACCTTTTGGAGTGAAGGATGAATAAAAAAGGAACGAGCCTCTTGGGTGTCGGGTTGGAGGAGATAGCGACATTCCCAGCCTTCGGACAAGACAATGGGACGAATGGTCTTATGTTGTTCCGTGTCATCCGATCCTTCTACTGGTGGTGCGGGGACCAGGGTTGGATCCAATTGGACGGGTCCACAGTCGCAAGTAATACGTGTGGACGCAGCGTCCGACGTGGGTGTTTCCATTTCGTTGTCATTGCTATTGGTGGTAGATGCAGTGGACAAATCGTCAGGTGTCGCCATTTCCCGTTGCGTCATCCACCAAAGGGCTTCTTGCTGATATGGTCGCAATTCCACTTTCAAGGCACCCGCCATGCGTTGGAGGGGAGGCACACCTTCCGGACTCAGGACATCATCTTCATTCTTTTCTGTAGCACTACTGCTGTCACCCGATGCGGAATTAGACGTAGTGGTAGTAGATACTGACGACGAGGATACCGAGACGGCGGTTGACAATGGAATGTCGTCTCCACACTGAGCCCATTGCAAAAAGTCCATGACATCTTGTCGAAACTCGGCTCGCGACCAAGGATCCTGGGTGGAAGTAGTAGTGGCAGTACTTGCATTTCCATGGCTGTTGTTAATATTTTTGTCTTCACTCGAGTCCGAATCCAACCCTTGGAACAAACTGAGATTGGGTGTCAAGTAGACACGGATACTCAAGGCCACATGAGCTCCCATGGGCAAGGATCGTTCTTGCATCAAGGACTCGGCCTGGACAAAGAGACAGCCCGTCTGTACCAGGGGAGCCAATCCTGGAATGGCCAATTGTCCTTGCATGGAACGGGCTTGGAAACGCAAGGTTTTGGGTCGACGGCGAGAATAACAAGAGGATTTGGATTCGGATTGAAAGGAAGGAAAGGAAACAGCTTCTTGGTAGTCGAGGGAACCGTGGCGTTGCAGACAAGTCGCTTGACTGTACCAGCGATGGCAAATGAGCCAAGAACCTGGAGGTGGATTCAAGGATTGGTTGGTTGATGATGCACAGTGTTGCGATTTCGGAATGTGAGTTGTGGATTGTGGAAAACGTTTGGAAGCCGACAGAGGCGTTTTGGATGTTCTACGGGTCGCACTATTTTTGGGAGTGGCTGGTTTGGAGGGTGGTCTTGGGGAAGGAGTGACCGGAGGAGCAGATACAGGAGAGCGTTGTCGCTTAACAGATGATAATGTGGAAGAAGAAGATGATGATGTACTAGCAGTGGTTGTCGTTGCATTGGACGACAGAGCACGCTTGCGGGTGGGACGGAACTGCCCCGTCATGAGTCGTTCCGCAGCCAGTGTCATGTTGTACCCTGACTGTCGCAAGCAAGTAGCCAAGTCGGATTCAGAAAACAACGAAGCATCTTCATCCACAAAATTCCTCAATTGCTGGAGTTGTTCTACAAAACCAGACATGGTTGGCAGTGCTGTTGGAAACCAACAACGGGACAAGAGAATCGCACTGGTAGTAATGCTGTTGTGTGGAAGTTTCCCTCCGACGATGGAGCGTCGTGAAGGATGGCCACGCCCGCACACACAGTACTATGTAGTACATGCGCATCTCATAGTACAGTATTCTACTGCGACACCATGCATTTTTGGCGCGGAAGAGTACCGTACCATGTTGGCATGGTACGTACCGAACGTACACCAGAAGCTAGCCAAAGAAGATCAGAAAATGGCATTTTTTGGCACCAAGAGCACAGTACCAAACTACTGAGTAATATCCGAAACGAAAAAAGAAACTACTTCTACTGTAGGACCCCCCTTGCTATACAACAACATCTACCCAACCTACCAAATAGCTAAAAACAAGAGTTTCGTAGCGATGCAAAGTGCAAAAACTACGGCGCCACCATGGAGCATTGATGAGCACACTCAGTCCATTGCTTGGCAATAGGTTCTAGCGTCTTGGTCAATTGCTCTTCTTCCCGCGCCGTCTCCAAGGCCAACTTCTCTTGCAAAGGACCCAACTCGTCTTCTACTTGTTGCAATGCTTCTTCCAGTGCTCGCTTTTGTTCTTGACTTTGTTGGTACCGAACATACAAATAGACATCTTCCAAAGTCACATTCTTGGGCAGTAATGTAGATTCCAAGGCTTCTTGGGTTGTCTTTTCATCTTGTTTTTCCTCCATCTCTTGACGTTGTTGTTCCATTTCCAATTGATGCATCAACGATTCCACCCGATGCAACGTTTCTTGGACATTTCTCTCTTGAACTTGTTGTTTCCAATCGGCCAACACACCTTCTTGGACATTCTCCATCAAATCTTCGAGGGTTCCCACCAACAAGTCTCGTCCCAAGACGGTGGCGTTGTCTCCCCAGGCTTGGTCGACCAGCTGTCGTACGGGGACGGCTTTGCGGGATCGTTCCAATCCTTTTTGCACTACGGTTTCGTAAGTTGGGAAGCGAACATTTCTGTGGGAGGATTCTGTATTTTCCTTGTCGTTGTTGTTGTTGTTGTTGTTGTTGTTATCGTTGTCCATGGTGAGGATTGTGGTTCTCTGAAAGGAGGGAATACAGGGATTGTTGCTTGGTGTGCTTGGTGTGCTTGTTGGTGTTGTTGCAAGGTTCCTTTGGACTGATGTTGTAGAAATAACGGTTGTTGAAATTCAAACACAACCCACCGCCCTCACTCCTCACTTATGACTCTTCCGACTGGCACGACTCTTCTCCTCGCGCATGGACATGTCTCCGACGAATGGAACCTAATAATTTTGCATGACGTTAACTGCAACGTGTCCCTGTTTATTGCAGACATGTCATCCTCCAACAACAAGAGAAGGCCCGAGGCCCGAGACTAAGCACCACCGGAATGAAAGAGAGGCGGCGGCAGCAGCTCCATTGTTGGTGGATTGTTGGGAAAGAGTGGAGACATCCAAAACGCTGTAGTAGTTGTTGTTGTACGGTTCTTTTTGTACATTCCTTCTTGGAATTGTGTGTTCGTGTTGGGTTCCAATGGCGTCTACAATTGTTACCAACGTCAATTTGGACTTTGAGTTGTACCAAGATGGTACGTCCCAGGCTCTGCCGCTATGACTCAACCCTGCTCTTGATGGTCACTCACCCGTTCCCCCTTGTTGTAACGACGTTTTCTTCCACAATGTTTGCTATGTCGTCCAAAACAGCCATTCCTGCCGGAACCATGTTAAAAGGCCAGGTTTTAATACAGTTGCAAAAGCCGGTGCCGCTGACGAAACTAATGTTACATTTGGATGGCAAGGAACGGACGACGCGACAAACCAACGAGGGGATTGTGTACGTTTACGAAGATTCGTTGTTGGTTTGATCATCAGTGAGTGTGGATGGTTGTTAATTCTTCTCATGTTCTATATTGCTTGCTTGTCCAACTCCTTCAGTCATCATAAGCATTCCTTCTTCCGAGTCGATGTCCCTTTATTCGATGGTTCCGATGCCAACGTAACAGCCACTTCTCTCGTTCCCATGCAAACGCATGCTTTTTCTTTTGCTATTCCGCTACCTTCCTCTCTTCCTTCCACACACTACTTTCATGATGATAAGGGACATTATTCCATTGACTATCACATGAAACTCCAAACAACCCCCAGCATCAAATTCCCCAACAAACGATCCTTCCAGGTGCGCTCAGCGCCTCCTCCTGAATCCATTCCGTGTTTATTACAACTGCCTCCGATGCAGCCCCCCGGATATGAAGGGTTTGTGTATTTGGGAGCACATGTTAAGGATACCAATGTTCAACGAGGTTCCAAGCTTCAATGTTCCTTGGCTTGTCGGAATGAATCGACCATCAAAATTGATAATGTGTCCGTTCTGTTGGAAGAAGAGTATCATTACGTGACAAAAACCGATGAGGGACAAGGTCGTTCAGTCGTTGTGGAACAAAATGCCAAACGATTGGCAGGCATTCGGGTCGTTGGATTACATGCCTCGGAAGTGCACACAAGAGCGACGGATGCGGAAACCTTGGCACGACGCATGTTTCAGGATTTGAAGAATAAAAGCAATACTTTGGAGTTGGAGATTCCGCTGGAGGAGTCGGCGACAGCACCCAATGTGCAGGAGAGCTATACAGGCTTTATCATTCAAATCTTGCATTTCTTGACGCTGTCCATGATGCCGCGGGGGGACGATCCTCAACCTATTTTGATACGGATACCAATCCATATTTCCAGTCCAGCCATTTCGTCCAATCTGTCGGTCTCGTCGTCTCCCAAGTATGATGCCAATGATGATGAAAGCAGAATACACTATCCGCTCGTCACTGCCCGTCCGGAAGATATTGTGTTGGGTAGAGGTGCCGGGGATTGGGACATTGATGAGAGCTTTTCAACACCCGTCCCGATACAGACGACAACGACGGAACCTTCCCTGGCGGTTGTCAAGGAGGAAATGGCGGCAGCCCTACAAGACTATGATTATTTGGTCGAACGAATGAAAGATTTGGATTGGGCGATTTTCTTTGCTTCGTTGAATCCACAAGAGTATGGAAACCTCATCGCCTTGGTCGGAACCGATTTTGCACAACTACGGGTTGCCGGTTTGTTGGCCAAGAATTATGGTGGTGACTTTACGTGTGAACATTGTGCCGAGGCCATTCGCAATTCCGCCCCCTTGTTCCGTTCGACTATGGTAGAAGGGTTACTATCCTTCTGTGCGGATTTGGCAGAAAACAGTCATTTGATTCGGGAGCAACTCAGCGAATTTGAGCAAGTCATTGTTGCCCTTCATGCCTTGAATGAAGCTGACGAGGAACCTGCTCGAGATCGATCCACGTCCAATCGCAGCAGCCATGTCCCAACCGATATTCATGTCGAGGTCGAGGACGATGACGAGAGTGTGGAGAAACCGTCGTCTGTCATTACATTGGATACGGCACTGAAAGATTTAGAACTACCACAAGCTCCTGCTAGTGGGAGAATGTGGCAAACCAGTATGGGAGTAACACCGAAACGGACGGATGTCATGATTGGAAAGAACGACCACCCTGCCACCAAAAAATGGATCGACGCTATCCATCAAGTCGTCGACACAGGAGATTTTTCTACGTATTGTCCCCCCGTGTATCGTCAAGTACGGAAACAGTTCGGGAAGACACAGCGGTTCCTCATGCGGCCCTTTCAAGACAACCCTGATTATTGGAGAGAAGCCACCAAAATTGAGCTCATTGAACAGGTTGGTCTGATCTTCGAGCAACGGAAGCAAGAAGCAGTTGTCAATATTGATCAGTGGAATGAGAGTGCTGGATGGGATCGAGGTCCTCAAGGATGGCATGAAGAGTTGAATGGGAAGAAATCTGACTGGGATCTGGCTGTCACAGTACATTCGTATGCATCAGGGATGGAAGATGAAGAAGTTCCAGATTCTCCAGCAGAGCAACAAGGACCTACCATTTCGGATATTTGCTTTTTCAAACCCAAACATCCTGGGAATGCAGTGCTGGTGCGATGCATTCGACAAGCCATTGAGCAGTTTCCAGAAACACCCTGGTCACCACCCGTATACAAAGCAATCAAAAAGGGACTCGTTGGTCGAAGATTTTTTGTCAAAGTGGGAGACCGTGCTTGGCGAGAGGCCTTGGGCGTGGAGCGACGTGACAACATTGAGAAATACTTTAACCTGGAAATCATGACCCAGGCTTCAAAGCCTGCACTCAAGTCTCGAAGAGCCACTAGTAGTCATGGTCCACCCCCTGGGGATAAATCTTCCAGTACACACAAAACAATCTCAGGCAGATCGACACGATCCACAGACTATGTCGATTCCTCTCACAATGGTACGGAACCAAGGCGCAGAGTGTCCAAATCGACAAGTGCAAGAGTCAGTAGCAACGCCGTCAACTCGGAACATGGTCCTGGGCGCAGTATCAAAGTCCCTTCCAAGAGTTTCAGTGCCAAGGCACCTCCTCCACCACAAGATGATGGAACGCCAGTGACAGGACGCCGTCGTCGATCGGGTTCGGTTACCGGAATACAAACTTCTACCAGAGGTTCGAAGGAAAAGGGGCACGTGCGAAGAAAGTCGTCCTCGAATGTACTGCAAAGCCCAGCCAAAGTACAGGATGGCATTCCCACGAAGCACAAGAGTGTAAAGTCCATTTTGCGCAGTCCAAGTCCCAGAGAAGATGGTGAACTCTCTGAGATCCCTTCCGCTCCCATTGGAAGTCCAAGTCGAAGTGACCATACTTCATCGTCTCGTCGCAAGTACATTGCTGGGTTGGGGGACATTCAGGAAAACACGTTGCCGCTACATTCAGGACATCGCTCCGAACGTAAAACGCCTCGCAAGCAAAGGTCCGCTTCCAACTTGATGTCCGCAACCACGGAACGACGATCCGAACGACGCTCGTCCAGTTCCAACATTTTTGGGACGTCAGCATCGTCAGGTGAAAAGACGCCCCAACGACGCAAGTCGGGCTCCAACGTCCTTCAGGGTGTCACCAGCCCCATACGTCGCAAGTCAAGCTCGACACTGGGTACTAGCCGCGCGGCCAAAAAGCCCGCCGAACCAGAGTTTGTTCGCCGCAAGTCATCGTCACGGCTTTTGTCTAGTCCCACCCCTCCTCCTATCCAGGAAACATTTGATGGCACACGTTCCCTTTCGGCACTCATTGCGTACCACGATGATGACATGGACAACGACATTCTTGACAGTGACAAGGATGATAGTCGTCGGTCTTCTTTGTTCCGCCGCCTGACTCGACAAACATCCTCTGGCAAAGGCGACTCGAAACGCAACGGCCGAACCCCACGCGACATGGACATTTGTTACGGCTCGGACGGCCATCCCGGCACCGTCGCCTTGGCAGAAGCTTCCATTGCCGCCATGGAGAAATTTGGTACAAACGAATGGAGCCCAGCGATTTACAAAGCCATTCGTTCCGACTTGCACGGCCGCCGCTTCTTTTTACGACCGGGTCGAGACGAACCATGGCGTGAAGCCACATCCGATGAACGGGTGACGTTGACCCAAAAGTTTTTTGAAGAAAAACGAAGAGAACGTCGGCGATAGAATCATAGTGTCAGCTTCTGTCTCCTTATGTGCTTCATGGTATTGGATTGTAGTGTAGGTACTGTAGTATCACTGGCGACAAAATGGCTTTGTGGTTACAGGTAGTATTGTGATGGCAAAGCCATACCTGGCTAGATGTATGTGGGGAAAAAATGTGTTTAACGATTCCTAGTCAAGAGCCTATTGTTGAGAATTGTCAAAGACAATGGTACTGGGAGCCCGCCCAAAATCAGCAGGAAGCGTATCCTTGGGAAGCTTCAAAGATTCCGTAGCAATGATCTTGACCATGGCCATGTGATGAATGGCATGATGCGCTGTAAATCCAAGCTCCCGATTGACTGTACTGCTCAGAGAGAATTCGAGTGGATCTCCCGACAACATGAACAAGGCTTCGACGGGAGTTGTGGCGGTGGATACACGAGCCTGTCCTTCCAAGGTTTGGAGGCGGTCCAAGGCGGATTCGACACGGGCCATCGCAGCTTGCAAATCATATTCGTCGGTACCGCCCCGTTCGCGCAAGTCATAATGAATGGTGGAATCATGTCGTTCCATATCATCAATGTCGGTAGCAGCAATAAGAGCACGGTCAATATGATCCATGCTGTGACGAATGTGTTGGCCCATGGAGGCTTGGACAATGGGACAGACTTGTTGGTAGAGTTGCTGGGCTTCGGAATTGCCAAACGTGGACTGGAGAGCCGTCATGAGCCCCAGTTTTTGATTCAGGAGCCCCATGTTGGCCCGGCAGACAGCTCGGAGGGTGGAGAGGGCAGAAGGAGGTGCAGTCAACATGGTGGTGGTTGGTGGTGATGTTTGTTTTTGCTGGTTCTTTGGTTGAAGTTATGGTGGTGGAGGGCCGCATTTGTGTCAATCTCCGACATGCGACGGATCTTTCCTGCTTGGATATGATTCGAGAATCATACGTGACTCAGAAATGTTGTGTGACCCAACATCCCACCACGCGCGGCAGTTCCCAGTCAACGGCCAACCCACCACCATTTTTATTTGCAGCATATCCTGTTGCTATTGTTCAAGCAGTAATAATAACATGAAGGTCAATCCAAGAAGAAGCCTTCTGGGGGTCCTTCTCATTGCTGCATCATCAACATGTGACGCCTTCAAACTTCCAAGGTTTCAGTTTGGGGTCTCACAAGCTTCTCTTCGGACACCCTCCACTCGCTTTGGCAACATGGGCAGTTCCACTAATCAGACAGAGACACCAGGTTCAACACCTCACAACAATGGAACCTTGCGTATTCTCATTCCTAACAACATTCATCAACCATCCTCTCCATCCAACCGACCCCGATCTACCCCAAGACCTTCCCCCAACCACGCTCTCATTACAGCCATTGTTGCCTCTGCGGTGAATGCCTTGTCTCGTTTGTGGGTCATTGGATGGGTCTCTCAAAAACTATCCATGGAAGAAGAGTATGTCCCCCCCGAGCAACATTTTGTTTGGGAATACTTGAATGATCGATACAGCAAAGATGATTCTGTGTGGCATACTGTCTTGACCAAACCACCCGCAGGTGTTTCCTTGCGACAATGGCAACAACGATGGGCAGGTCCGCCCAAATCCTTTGGGGAGTCATGTCGACAGGCGTGGGCAAGTTGTCAACGACAATGTTCAGCTATGTTCACTACGGTGAAGACAAATATCACCAATGTCACCATGGATACGAATGGCAGCAGCAGCAGTGAAGCCATGCTTGTGGAGGACGATCATATGATACAAGAATCGGGAACTACTACTTTGCAGAATACCACGACCGACGACCACGTCACTAATGCTACTGCTCCAACCACCAGTAGTCTGGTCGTGGTCGATATTACGCTCACTCCTACTTCGGTGACTCCAGGCCAAAGCCCACTGGCAACCGGGACAAGCCTTGATCTAGAGTACATTGCCGACGTGGTCAACTTCTTGATCACATCCAAGAACCGTCCATACCTCGGGGCCAACCCAGAACTCGTCTTGTTGGTCACTAGTCCCGGGGGATCCGTCTTGGAGTTTGGTCTCGCCGCGGCTCAATTGGCCCGGCTGCGGAAGGCGGGATGGAAAGTCACTGTCTGTATTGATACCATTGCGGCGTCGGGAGGTTACATGATGGCGGCACAGGCGGATACGGTCATTGCCGCACCGTTTGCCTGTGTTGGATCGATTGGTGTGATGAGTGAAGGTATCAATGTCCATGACTTCCTCCGGCAACAAGGCATCCAGCCGTTGCGTCTCAAGGCGGGTGATGCCAAGAATCCATTGAGTTTGTTGGGACCTGTGTCGAAAGAAGATATTCAAATGGAGACGGATCGATTGACACAAATCCACAAAGCCTTTTGTGAAATGGTGCAAGAGCAACGGCCGAATTTGAATCCTGCCTATTGCGATGGCCGCACCATGCTGGGGACCGAAGGACTGGCAGGAGGTTTGGTCGATCGTATAGCCACGTCGGATGAGTATTTGTGGGAGCGTTTGTCAGCAACCAATGCGAATGCGACTAGTGCCACCACATGCCACGGTCACCACCACGGTCACCACCATCATTCCAGTTATCCTCGTCACTCTACCAGTAGTCGTACTGCTAGTCCTGCCGTGGTGGGATGGAAATTGCACAAGTGCAAGAAACGACCCCGGCAACAATGGCTCTTCAAGGCGATGGAGTTGTTGCCTCATATGCAACAAAAGTTTCATGCCATGATGAAAATGAAACCCAGAGAAATATTGACACGGATGCTACAGCTCTATGCCGTGGTACAGACGCTTTCTTCCTCGTTGGGTGGAGGAGCTAGCGCCAGTGTGGTGGATACCCATTGGATCTTCTAAGGAAAAATAGAGTGTTTTGTACTCGTGTCGCTGATTGTCCGTCACCGCCATCTACGGACTGATTTTGTTGGCGCAGAGCAGTAGTCGTATCAGAACCACCACTCAACAGGAACCATTCGGCGGTGGTTGTTCGGTATGTGGACTGGATTCCGTTTCGACCACCACGCTTACAAAATCCACCAGTCACATTCTATCCAACTTTGATTCTTGTCCGCGCTTCAACATGTCCAGACCAACCGGCAATGGCTGCCCACCAGGAGCAGGAAAAGATCCAGAAAGCAACTTCATGGCTGCATTCATTGCATCCCTACGCCTACGCCGTACCAGGGCAAACCACCAACACCAGCACGGCTCTGGTGCCCACAACAGGACTCTGGCATATATTGATGAGGCAATTGCCTTGATGGAGGAGGCAGAAAATAGCTGTGACGATTCCCATCTACCATTGTCGTCCTCCAGCGAGAGGAAGCCCCCCAAGAAGGGGGGAGAATGATGATTTCAAGAGCAGCAGCACCACCACAAGAGCACACCACCACATTTCGCTTTTGCGGTGATGGGGGTGGTTTGCCAACAGAATCAGTTCACTACTCCTTCAAGAATACCATCATGATCATCGTCTACCTGGTGCAACTAGGACATTCTTCTTTATCAAGAACCTCAACCTAAATATTACTCTAGAATTTCCATACTTGTTCAAGAACGTGCCTTCTGAACAATGATGATCATCAATGCACTTGCAGTTTAGGAAGAGAATCCTCGACCACCTCTCGTAGTGATGGTGTAGCAGCTGCATGTAATACTAGAAGCAAACACCCTTGGTGGAGGAGGCGACGCCAGCTCTTCTTCTTTTCTTCGCTGGAACCAACCACTTGGGCTACAACCTAGTGTGGGTGGTGATGCTACTTCCTTTCACTCATCTCTCTACTCTTTAGTACCAACGTTAGTAGGAGCAGTTCTGGTCGAAAAGAGGAGAGGTGGTTGTGGTGGTAATGCGAGCACACTGCTGAGACCCTGACAATAATTTGGCCATGCAGGTTTTGCACTAGGTACTTTGCGTTCCTCCAGTTCCTCCGACGGCAACACTACTACACGACTACAATACAATGCCTCGCTCAGCGACATGCTACACGACGATTAAACGAATCATGATGTCTTACATCTCCTGAACTACTACTGTCACCTGTACGCACAAAAGTGGTTGTATTTTCCCGGTACGCAAAATAGAAGCAGTTGTTGTTCTGCTGACTACTAGTACTAATTTAGTACCACCGGTAGAATTGGTGTCTCCCTCCTCCCGTGGATCAACAAATCATGGAACCGGTGGTGGTGGTAGTGGAAGACGAGTTTTCCATGCATCGCACTAAAATACTATTTCCCCACATAAGGATAATGTGTTCTATTGGTACGAATCCGAACTGACTCTAGCATTGGATTGTGGTATGGTCGTGTTTGACTTTTCCGTACCTAAGTAGCGCAAGTAGCGCTGGGTGAGAACATATCTCACAATATCGAAAATCCAATCTCCTCCACCAGCACGAACATCGACATGAAGAGACCCAGCAGTCAAACAACCAGCAACAAAGAAGCTGAAGCCTCTTCCATTGAAGTAATCATTGCCAGCATCTCCTCTCCAAAACGACACTGTCGATCTTCTCTTGAGTCCTGTCAGGCTACTACATTCCCCAGGACACTCATACTCATCGACGAGGTGCTTGCCGCAATGAAGAATGAGTCACCACCATCTGAAGCAATTGGAGGAGCAAGACAAAAAGAGTAAATAAATGGGAGGAAGAGGTCATGGGGTAACCCAAAATACTCTTCCTCGTCCTCTTCACTTCAGGGTCCTCCATCGAACTGCTCTAGTGGGCAAGCAAGAAGATGTCATGAAATCCATATGATCATGATCCACCACGACGGCGTCCTCAAGAAGAATACAGAAGAATACTACATTTGATTAACACAAGAGTGCATTACCAACTTTCATCCGCTGCTAACTATTACAGCTGAGTTTCACAGCTACTACGGGTAGTCGAAATCAGATACTAGCAGTATAGTCGCAGTAGGATCATGATGAAGAACAACAACGGGAACATCAGTGGCTCTTCTTGTTCCTGTTGTTCGTTCGTTGTTTGGTGGTTGTTGTTGTTCTGGCCACCTCCAACAAGAAGTAAGCAATACCTCCCAACACCAGTATGTAGGACTAACAGAATCACACCGGAAATGCCAGTCCCCTGAGGTTGCTTGGTATGCACATTTGTTGCGTCTTTCTCCTTCATCATAACGTTGTTGTCATTTAGAGGGTACTACCGGTAGTACAGTACTATTACGCTATTGCATACTGTTTCTGACTATACATCATTCAGTACAACAACATACGATGATTATGTACAAATGCATAGTACATCAACCACAAACTAGTTGTAGTCGGAGTGTTCGAGCAGTGTCTGTCTTGGTCTAGCTTGCTGTGGAGGGTAGAGCGAGGCATCGGTGGGAGCTTTCGGGGCTCCTCCATTGTTGTTGCTCGTTGCTTTGCGTCCTGCTGCAGGTCCTTGTTCTTGGCATTTTTTTTCAAGCTGTCTGTTTCTTTTGAGCAAACTATTAGCAGAAGACTCTCGTTTGTTTGCGGAAACAATACCTACTCTGTACTCTAGAGTATCATCGGTAGCAGTAGTTGTTGACGAGGTACGCGCCCATCTTGGTGGTTGGTTGCTGTGGAGTGGAGTGGAGGAGTGGAGGCTTCGAAGTGCCGTTTGGATGCTTAATAGTCTTTGCTCTGTTCGATTTCTCTTTCAGGTTGCTTGTGTTGGTAGTTGGCAGTGGGTAGTACTGCTCCCTTCCATCACCAATACTCGTGGCCACTGGCCGAAGCTGGCTTCAATTGGTTTGTTGTTGAGGTTTGAATAATCCCCTAACCACGCTCTTATCATAGCCATTGCTGCCTCTACGGTTGGTGCCATCTCTCTTGTGGGTTATTGGATGGAACTTTAAAACTATCCATGCAGAAGTTTCTTCCCTCCCGAACAGTATTTGTTGGAGAAGTGTGATTGATTGTCACTACAGCAAAGATGTTTTTGTGTGACATGCCGTCTTCATCAAATCCCATGCAGGTGTTTCCTAATGACAATGGAAATAACGATGAGCGGGTGTAATGTCTACAGTTGTGGGCAAGATGTCAACGACAATGTTTTTCTATCTGGTTAAACATGGTCAAGAAGACCACAGCTACCACAATGTCACCACGGATACGACTAGCAGCAGCAGCAGTGCCATGGTAGTGGAAGGTAATCTTATGATACAAGGATCGGGATTTACTACGTTAGATGCCACGTCCGATCCCACAAATGCTACTGCTCTCGGCTCCGCCCAAGTTCTTTGGAGAGACGTGTCGACAGGTGCGGGCAAGGTGTCAACGACAATGTTCAGCTATGTTTACTACGGTGAAGACAAATATCACCAATGTCACCATGGATACGAATGGCAGCAGCAGCAGTGAAGCCATGCTTGTGGAGGACGATCATATGATACAAGAATCGGGAACTACTACTTTGCAGAATACCACGACCGACGACCACGTCACTAATGCTACTGCTCCAACCACCAGTAGTCTGGTCGTGGTCGATATTACGCTCACTCCTACTTCGGTGACTCCAGGCCAAAGCCCACTGGCAACCGGGACAAGCCTTGATCTAGAGTACATTGCCGACGTGGTCAACTTCTTGATCACATCCAAGAACCGTCCATACCTCGGGGCCAACCCAGAACTCGTCTTGTTGGTCACTAGTCCCGGGGGATCCGTCTTGGAGTTTGGTCTCGCCGCGGCTCAATTGGCCCGGCTGCGGAAGGCGGGATGGAAAGTCACTGTCTGTATTGATACCATTGCGGCGTCGGGAGGTTACATGATGGCGGCACAGGCGGATACGGTCATTGCCGCACCGTTTGCCTGTGTTGGATCGATTGGTGTGATGAGTGAAGGTATCAATGTCCATGACTTCCTCCGGCAACAAGGCATCCAGCCGTTGCGTCTCAAGGCGGGTGATGCCAAGAATCCATTGAGTTTGTTGGGACCTGTGTCGAAAGAAGATATTCAAATGGAGACGGATCGATTGACACAAATCCACAAAGCCTTTTGTGAAATGGTGCAAGAGCAACGGCCGAATTTGAATCCTGCCTATTGCGATGGCCGCACCATGCTGGGGACCGAAGGACTGGCAGGAGGTTTGGTCGATCGTATAGCCACGTCGGATGAGTATTTGTGGGAGCGTTTGTCAGCAACCAATGCGAATGCGACTAGTGCCACCACATGCCACGGTCACCACCACGGTCACCACCATCATTCCAGTTATCCTCGTCACTCTACCAGTAGTCGTACTGCTAGTCCTGCCGTGGTGGGATGGAAATTGCACAAGTGCAAGAAACGACCCCGGCAACAATGGCTCTTCAAGGCGATGGAGTTGTTGCCTCATATGCAACAAAAGTTTCATGCCATGATGAAAATGAAACCCAGAGAAATATTGACACGGATGCTACAGCTCTATGCCGTGGTACAGACGCTTTCTTCCTCGTTGGGTGGAGGAGCTAGCGCCAGTGTGGTGGATACCCATTGGATCTTCTAAGGAAAAATAGAGTGTTTTGTACTCGTGTCGCTGATTGTCCGTCACCGCCATCTACGGACTGATTTTGTTGGCGCAGAGCAGTCGGTATGTGGACTACGACTACTACGACAGCAACCACGAGGATATAAGATGTCAGATGTCTGAGCGGGTCCTCTATGTCCTACTAGTGGTATGTCCGATGCCCTATGATGTCTTCCGTTGCGCTAAAAACACCGAAACAATACTACGACGCGATGTAGATCTGAGTTTACTTTACGACTGGTAGTAAATCGAGCAATCACGACGGTTAAACCATTTGCTTGATACTTCAACAAAACAAGAAGTAGTGGCTCCACCCGTCGTCTTCTTCCATTATTATTCGCAGACACGCACTGACTGCTCTGTTGATCTCTCTACTACCTAGCTGGAGAAGAGAGACGATAGTACTAGTAGTACTAACGTTGGTAGAAAAAAGGAGAAAAAGTTCCCTGCACAAAAGACGTGCTCCAAACCAACAATGATGCTCACATATAGTACTACTACAGTCTACTAGTGCTACAACCTCGCTCAGCGACATGGTACACGATACAACGAGATCGACGTCTTGCTATTACTTATTACATCGACAAAACTACCCCACCGCCAGGTGCAGTAAGCCCGGGTGTTCAAAGTAAAGAACTAAATATTGTGAGTATTACGCT
>WXVQ01000165.1:0-48514 GCA_013372465.1 Nitzschia sp. Nitz4
CCAAGTAGTTGATGTTTAAGTTCTACTAACGTTAGTATTAATAAATTAGAGAGGACATATCGCCAACACTGCTGCTAACTACAAACAGTCAGTACGTTACTAGTAGTAGTTACTTCTATCCACGGGAATCAACTTAGGTTCATTAGGTCCTGAGCTATCCTCGCAAGGAATAGATCCACAAAAATGTAGTGTGTCTAGGTGGTGAGGAGGAGCTGCTTACCTCGTCGGGCAACGTCAGCGTCAGCATGGGATACGACATAATGAGACGCCGAACAAAAAGAAACATGTACTAGTAGGCTATTCTACCGGTAGTGCGTTCCTCTACCAATGTTTTTGTCAACACGATGAGAATTCTTCACACTTTTGGCAGCAATTTTTGTTTCCGGTGATATGAAATCAACGAGTTTTGGGCTCTTGTGTGCGAGTAGTACACGTCTGGGAATTGAGAAGACCTGTAATATTGCTTGAAACATCACCAATCACATTTTCTCGTCGTACTATTGTAGGAGCACTTAAAACTGTAGTACCTTGCATGCAAGTCAGGCTAGGAAACATGGAAGCCATCATTTCCCTTGGATCACAATTTCCTCTCCGGATGGGTTCGAGAGTCCCAAGTATTGGTTGGCAATGTTGATGGATTCGGCTTTCTTGATATTGCCCTTTGTCATATTGGGTATTTACTCCAAGCAAGCTTTCGATCCTTCTTGTCCAGGTTCTGGCTGATTTTCCACTCCTACTCATGATCTTTCTCAGCACCACTTTCAGTCCAGGATCCGGTGTGAACGGTTTGAAGGCATTGCGCTATTTGTTCCCTCGATTCTACTTTTGGTGTATGGTTCCTGAGACACAAAACATGATGGAGGGCTGTCCCAATGATGAGGGACTGAAGCTTTTGTACCTATGTTTGTCTGGTGCATTCATTGGTTCGGCAATGTTCTTCTTGACCTATCAGTTCGTAGCCATGTTGTCCCGTGGAAAGAGCAAGAAGGAGGAAACCAAGAAGAAGAAGACGAGTTCTTTGACTTGCAACTGGAGTTGTACGGAGAAGAAGTGTTGTTAAAGGACAGTTTGACTGGCACCACCAGGTCACAAAGGCGGAACTGCGAGGATTGAGGGTGATGAAAAAGGAATATAGAATAGCTAGATAGATGACGATAATAATGATTGAACAAGACTACTAGTAGTACATAAGAGGATTGTTACAGTTACTTGGTCCTTGGAATGGGAACCCGGACTGGTAGCGCCCGAACGTGTTGTTTTGGCAGTACTGGTAGTAGCTACCGGTAGGAACGTGTGGCACATGATAGGTACATTAGGTACCAGAGCCTACGTGGGGGGAGGCCGTCTCGCTATCCCGCCTTCCCAAACGCCCAACGACGAACTGCACAAAATCACCACATTGCGATTGCCCACCACGACGACAGTCGAAGCACATCGACAAGGTTCGGTGGAGAACGACACCGACACTAACAACCCCATTTCCACTCACACAAAATAGACAACAGTCATCAAGCACAGTGGACTCAATGAATCAAGCCTTCTTCTATCATCAAGATGTTCCCAACAACGATTCCAGAACAACCTCCGTGAAGCGTCCTCGTCACGAAGCCTTCCATCACCCCAATCATGTCAATCACCAACAGGCACCTGCCGGGAGCACCAGTAGTTCTTCCTATCCAAATACTCATGTCCATAGTACCTTCCATGATGATGTTTTTCCCTCCCACAAGCGTTTCAAGCGAGAGTCTCCCTCGCAGTACCACCCACACGAATGGACCACGCTTCCTCCAACCACCACATCCACCATGGCCACAAGTGCGAGTTTCCACACACCCTTGCCTCCCGCCGTATCGCTTCCTACTCCACCGCATCAATCACCAGGACAACAGTCGTCGGAACCACCCTCTGGCTATCAATCCATCAATTCCTTGTTGGGAGACTTGCATGCACAAAGACGCAAACGAATACAAGTCCAAGAGGCACCCAACCAACCGCCGGCCCAAGTTCCTGTGCAGCAACATCAACAACCACCATCACAGCAACAACCACAGCAACATGCAGCCTACTATCCGCATCCGTACCCTTCTTCGGCTACTACACCAGCGGCGGCGGCAGTTCCTCCTCCAGCGACGGCACCGTGGTCCGGTTCATCGCCACATCGACCCAAGCGGTCTGTCACGCTCCGCACCTCGTCCAAACTTTACTAAACAAGGAAAGATTGTCTCTAACGACCAAGCTAGTCACTATTCTACGCTAACCAAACAACCTAGAGAGAGACTATATTACACACAACAGTTGTTGTCACACACCAAGGGTTTAGAGTAGTATTTTATGATTTGCCTTTCTGCCTCGTTCCACTCACTCCTCCCTTCTTGACTAACAAGGAGTCAACGTAAAGCTCTTAATGGCCAACCCAAAGCAAAGTGGATCCTTCTTGCGGAAAAACTTCATGACCGACAAGCCTCCCACTTCGACCTTGATCGGTTCCGTCTCGACCCACTTGCCAAGTGTGTACGGGATTTCAATCTCGTACACGGTTCCTCCGTCCACCTCCAGTTTCAGGGGTTGTTGTTCCAAGTGTACTGTACACACCTTGGCGGTCAACATGTAGTCCTTGTCTTGGTTGAACGTCACGTTGGAAGGAATCTCGTAGGATACCCATCCCTCCCCGTTGATCAAGTTCAGCTGTGTTCCCCCACCAAACGACTGATGCGATTTCACATGCTTCTTATCGTTCGAGTCCGTGAAGGAGGCGGCGGGAATGATAAACCCTCCGGCCTTTTCCACCTCAAAGGGGAGTGGGGGAGCATTTTGGTCGATTTCTTGAATGTACTTTTCAATCTTGCCGACGACTACTCCGGGGCCTGTGCGTTGATAGTTGTCTTCTGTCACTTTGTCGGCGTGGATCTTTCGCTGCATCAATGCCAGCGATCGCCACACCTTGTTGGGGTTCACAAACCCGGCCTCTTCAATCTTTTTGTTCTTTTCCTTGCAAGCGTCTGCAAGACAGTCCAGCAGAATTACCTTTTCGTAGTATTCTTGTTCGTTCATGGCGGAGCGTGCCTTGACCTCCTCGATAAAATCCACTCCCGGTCGATCGTTCCAGGAACTGATTTCCCAGTCTCCAGGGTTGCCAAAGTTGAGTTCCCATCCCTTGGGAGTCCACCGGGACATGGCGACATTGCTGGGCTGCTTGACACCCCAAACCGGAATTCCAAAGGCCTGACAGATGAAGCGACCGAACCAAGCCCGGGGACCCTCCCGACCTCCTCCACTCAAGACTTGCTGGTAGGTTCGAGGTGATGATGTCCATCGAGGCGTGCGGTAACCAACATCGGACTTGACAATGTAATTGTAGCGCCAGACTTCGTTGTAAATGGTGGTAATGTGGGGAGCGTAGGCCATGAGCATGTCCCTTCCCCACTTCAACTGTTCATCAGGTGCGTCACTGTTAATGGCCATTCGGTACTCCCAGGTGGAAAAGTGCGTAAAGGAAGGGTCCAACTCTCCCTTGCGGTGAGCCTTTTCGTAGTGATCAAAACGCTTCTGGGCATCAATCTCTACAGAAGTATCAAACTCCGTTTGCGGAGAGCAAAACTCCAAGGCCGCCGCCATGGCAAGCTTCTTATTGACCTTTTGGAACCGGTCCTTTTGGGTGCTGGCCATGATGCGCGTGTACAACTTCATGGCGTTGCCGTAGTTGTTCTTGCGGGCGCCTCCCTGCAGAATCATCTCTTTCATAATCTTCTTGTTGTTCAAGAGTGTCTCAATGATTTGTCCGTGCAAGTCCGACTCGTTGGCAAACTTGGCGAGTCCCTTGGGAGTTGCCCGCGTCAAGAGTGCCGTCCGGAGGAGTGACATTTCCAAATCGTACTGCATGAGATCGATGCCTTCCAAAATAGGCTTCGCCGTCTCCACACAACGCTCCAGAGCATCCTTCATGGCATTCGCCCACATATTGTGCATTTCTTCTGCTTCCGCCTTGGCAGCAGCATCGGATCCCTGATTGGCTGCTTGCAAATCGGCCTCTGCGGCGTCTTTGGCTTCTTTGGCATCAGTGAAGGATTGACATGCCTCGACGAAGGCTTCATGAAGCTCTAGATCAATGCCGGGTCCCTTGAGGCATTCTTCCCGTTCTTCCTTGAGCAAGTCTTTAAAGAAACTTTCGTCAAAATTGGACATGGTTGTATTTGTAATGGATGGAGCTGTGTTGCACGCTTGGAATAAAAAGTCCCTTTCGCAAAAGGTGTTGTTGTTGGTGGTGGTGGTTGTTGTGTGGACAAGTTGTACTGTACGGTACCGACGGACTTTAGGACACAACAATGAAAAGCGATGCAAGAACTACCAACGGCTACGTTCGTAGTAGGCACAACGACAGTAGCTACCGAACAGATGTGGTAGTTCCAATCAACAATCAATGAGACTGGCGTGTCACGCAGCTCCCTCTTTGTGTGGTCCGAGGGGTGATGATGACTGTATAGGGAAGTCTAGAGACTTCCAATGTCGTACGGTTGTACTACGCCGTCGTGCCAGCGTACCAGCGTACCAGCTGCCGCACAAGGACAGAAGGGACGCCTGATCCATTGGAGTCATTTTGCCCTTTCCGAGTCATACGAGTCCGTATCTAGATCGGCGTTGCAATGCGCTCATCCGTTTACCCACTATGTAGAAAAAGGTAACATATCCAGTCTTCATTGCAAAATATTTGGATATATTGGCCAGCGAGCGCCGGCCACCCCTGAACGATCCTCGCCGCCGAGGAGCCTCCACAAGACCTGCCGGGCAGCGTCGTCCTCCCTCTCCGCAACAACAACAACAACAGTTGCGTGTTGTGTATATCCTCCCCTTGGTTTGTTTGTTGTATCCATCCGCAGCAATAACAACATCATGAATCTTCGACAACAATTGGAAATAGTCATCATTATTGCCTTGATCTTCCTGTCGTTCGCGACATACCACGAAGGAACAGGAGGCGTCGCTTGGATTCAATTCTTGTCCGTCTTGGGAATCATGTTCTTTGTCTACCTCTTTGATGTTGCCTTTACGAATGAGTCCATGTTTATCTTTGATCCAGATGCAGATAACTGGCGACGCAAAGTTGTGAGTACTCGATGTCGGAATCCGATTGTCTTGGTAGTAGTAGGACTATGTACGTGCCTTGTTTCGCTCGGAACCTTGACTCACCCGCCTATGTTGCTATTGTTCCCTTGGACAAATTACAGGAAGCTCTTCAGGGATAAGTTTTACAAGGAAAATGGAAGGAAAATTGGGGTGGCTGGGAATTGACATACGGTTGCCATTGAATGTTGGACACAAGGCGATTGCTTCCTTCGACTCCTTGGAGCAGTTGCATTAGTACTAGATACCAGACTATCGGTTAGATACAATCGTTTTTTGGGTGGTCTTTTTGTATTACAACAACTATATGTGGTATATTGAAACAGTATCTCTAGTCCCCGTCCTCGGCCCCTAGGACTACTCCTCCCTCGGCCTCGGGAACGACAAAGTAGCAACATTCGGTACTCGCAGTACAGTGCTGGGCAATGGCCCGGTAGGGGCGGCTATCTTGACAGATCTCTTCTACCCGCATATACCGATTCGGCGCGGACATCTCTTCCCCTTCCAATAGGTCATGAAGGAACGTTTGCAATTCCTCCACAGGATTCTCCAAGGAGTCTTCTGGATGGGCCAACAGCCACGACAACACTGTCGCTGGAATGGGAGCCGTCACATCTACGTTTTCCCCCGGCAACCGAGGATGCAAGTAATACAAATGCGATAACCGCTCGGTCGATGAGGCCGTCGATACAATCATACCTCGCTTTCGGGCCAATATAAATACATTGCTCAACATTTCCACCGACCCTTGGAAGAAACCCTCCACGACACGTGTGGCCAACAGACACCACATGACCATGTCTTCGCGGCGTTGATCACTTGTTGTCGTGGAACGATAGACTTGTTCAAACTCAGCTCCACAAATTTGTTGATCGAACATCTTTTGTACATTCGATGAGTCCCAGCCACGCAAGACAACTCTCCAATTGCCAGTTCCTCGTTGGACGGCTTCTCGACTCCTAGCCAGTTGTTGGACGGCTGCCCGGGCGGGGGCGTTGGCAGGAGTAGCAATCGAATAACTTTGAAAGAAACGAGGTAAATCTCGGTCAATCACTACGTCGGGTGGAAATCGGGTGGCCAAATACAAGGGAGGGGCTGGTTTTCGGCGGAGTCCATACAACGCTGAAGGGCGGAAAATATGCAAGGCAGCCAAGATGGTTGCAACCACGGCACAAAAGATGACCAACGTCACCTTGAAACGGTGGTATCCTTGTGGATTATCAAACGCAGTCCGAATCTTTTGCATGTCTTGTTCTTCATTATACTTGTCTCGCAACATCCGAGCTCGACGTTGTCGCATTTGCCGAGCTGGCGGATCTTCGTTGGGTCGAGATTTTGTGGGACGTCGTTTACGAGGAGCATCTTTTCCTCCTCTTGTAGCAGAAGGAATATCACTTGCGCTTTCCTCAGTGGTTGTAGGAACGCTTTCTTCCTTGGAAGAGCTCATGATGCAACTGATGCTCGACAAGTGTCTAGGTAGGTATGGGTCGAACACACCAGAATGGTAAAATCCGCGGAGCATCACTTGACTCGTTCGACTCCGGTCATGCTTCAAATCTCCCTTGTTACCCACTCTCACAAAGCCCTACTTGTACGGCATCGTTGCCACCAACAAACTTTCCAACTCTGGTGATTTGCATTAGTTTTTGTTTAAGGTCGCGAAATATTCCATAGGGATGGATTTGACCAAGGCAACTCTTTCTCCAGAGAATGGCTCTATTTCCAAACCAACCAGAAACAAGGAAACTCTTTCTTGTCCATCACGTTTATTCTTACTTTAGGCAGTCCACATACTTTTAGCTAACATCTTTATCTTTTTCACCCGCCAACACAACACAACATGGCGGTGATGAGATCCACGATCTAATACGTATGGTATTCCAAGACGTTTAGAGATTCTTCTTCTTTCTCGAGTAGGTGACGTTGCAATTTCCCTTGGGACCGACAACCATGTCATTGTATCCGATATCGGGCAACTTGTCGGCCTCTGGCTTGAAGTCAAAATTCTTCAACAAGACGGACAGAATAGTCTTGACCTGTACGTACGCAAAGACTTGTCCCATGCACGAGTGCATACCACCACCAAATCCAAGGTAGGCGTAGGGAATCTTGTGCTCTTCACGGGGGGCGGCATATCGATCAGGATCGAACTTGTTGGGATCCTTAAAAGTGGATTCCATACGCATAGAGACAGTAGGAGAGACGGCAACAATGTCGCCCTTGGGGATTTGGAAGGTTTTCCCGTCGACAGTGACACTGGTGTCGGCGACACACTGTCGAAGGAGCATGATGAAAGTGGGACAGAGACGAAGGGACTCGCGCATGCAGTTGTGGAGCAACTCCATTTGTTGAACATCCTCGAGTTCCAATGTGTCCTTGGTGGAGGCGCCAAGGTCGTCTTGTTCCTTCACGACGCGAGCCAAAATTTCGGGGTTGTGCAACATGTGCAAAAGGGTCCAAGTACTGGTAGTACAGGAAGTGTGTTGACCGGCAAACAACAAAGCAATCAAAAGTCCAGTAACTTCCTCCTCGGTAATATCAGTTCCATCCTTGTACTTGATATCCATGAACAAACTAAGAATATCGGTTCCATCGGAACGCTCAGGGTGGGCACGTCGTTCCTTGATAACCTTGCCGAAAAGCTTGACAAGCTGCTTGCGGGCTTGGTCACGCTTGTGATGCTCAGGAGTAGGAGCAGTGCTCCAAAAGACCGTCAAGGGTGTCAATCCCCCATCCAAATCGTGGTACAAGGTTTGTAGCTCGGCAAACATGTGCTCTCGGACATCGTCACCGTGAAGACAGCGAGATGCTGTCAAAATGGTCAACTCGGACAAGGCGGTGTACATGTCAATGGTTCCAGACTCCCCCGTCCAACGCTCGTTGACGTACTTCAAGGTTTCTTCCTGAATTTTGGCAATGTAGGTTTTCATGCGCGAGGTTCGGAGTCCGTTGGCCATGGTTTGGAACTGCATTTGACGCTTCTTTCGGGGAGCGTCGTAGACAACGTCAGGACCGAAAACGGCTTGCATAAAAGTGTAGCATTCATCTTGACTCAAGACATCATCACCGGCTTTGAAAAACAAGGATTGGGCTTGGGGACCGATGAGGAAGGTCATGCGCTTGTGAAACAACTGTAGAGGTACAGAGGAATTAGAACACTATCAAAAGGACCAAGAATGACGACAAGAACGACCCATGGCGCTTGACAAGACGGTTGTGCATACGTACAGGAATAGTAAAGACCTGTCCATAGTCCTTGACGCAGCGAGTCATCATGTCATTGGGAGACTTCATGAATTCAGAAATGACGCCGACCAAAGGAATAGGGAACACCTTGCTGTCTGTGACCAAGGGAGGAGATCCTTTGCCGCCACCCCGTGGCCGCAAGAGGAACCACCAGATAGCAACGAGACCAAAGACAAGGAACAAGTACCACATTGTCAAATGCTTCTACTGAGAGGTAAAGATGTTGATGTAAGATACCGTAGTAGATTCAACCCCAAAAAAGTGGAGTATGGTTCGACCACCCTCGCAGACCAATGCGATTTGGATTTTTGTGTTGCAGTGACATGAGTGAGGCGTTGGATGGCGCTCGGCGTTCGGGTTTGACTAATTCGTTCGGTTTTGGATCCGATCCTTCCATGACGTCACCCCAGGGATTCGAACAATCTAGTCTGTCTGTCTCTCGTCCGATTCTTGCCACCAACGAGTGGGCCAACCAACAACCAACTCGTTTTTTCTATAAAACAATTTTACAAACGTCTTGGTTGGCTTGTACATCCGTTCTACCATGTCGCGCCCCGAGTTGACAGGTCATGCCTCTCTCTTTTACAATGAAAAGGAGGCTCGCAAGTATAACTCCTCCTCTCGTATGATCAATGTTCAGCGAGAGATTACTCTGCGTGCCATTGAATTGTTGCTTCTCCCCCCTGACCAGGCATCCTACATTCTCGATGTTGGTTGTGGAAGTGGTTTGAGTGGTCAAGTCTTGGAAGAGCAAGGTCATGTTTGGGTAGGGTGTGATATTTCCAGAGATATGTTGCAAGTGGCACATGAGCGAATGGATGAGACGATGGACCCTACCAAGAAGAATGATGCTATGGAGGAACAAGATTCCGACGAAGAGGAGGATGTTCCATCCACGGGAGATTTGCTTCATCACGTGAGTTACCTACAAATATATTTCATGTCCATTTCGTTTTCTTGAAGATTTCTAACAATATCCTGCAACCACAGGATATGGGAACTGGTCTCCCCTTTCGTCCAGCTACCTTTGATGCCTGCATCTCCATTTCTGCTCTACAATGGCTTTGTTACAGTAACTCGGCAGCCCAATCTCCCCGTCGTCGTTTGATTCGTTTCTTTTCTGCCTTGTATTCTGTCCTCAAAAAGTCTGCTCGTGCCGTCTTGCAATTTTATCCCGAAACCGCCGAACAAGCTGTCATGATCAGTGAGTGTGCCACCGCTGTGGGATTTGGAGGTGGTGTCGTCGTGGACTATCCCAACTCAGCCAAGGCCAAGAAGCATTATTTGGTTCTTTCGTGCGATCGATCGTCGGCACGAAAGCGGGCCATGCCACAGCCTTTGATGGAGGAGACAGCCAACCATGTGGCAGTGGGTCGAGCGGAGGAAGACAAGAAGAAGCCTATTCGAAAAAAGCGGGGTGGTATCAAGACCAAGGAATGGATTGTACACAAAAAGGAGACACAACGGAAAAAGGGAAAATCGGTCCGACCCGATACCAAGTATACAGCCCGAAGGCGGCCGACCAAATTTTAGACTATTGTTGTGTGGTATTCCATACTAGTAGAGCCTCTCGTTGTGTACCATTCTCGACTAGCTAGAGGTTGGTTACCCACCATTCCTAGAACTACATCATCACGAAAGAGCCATCATACATACCACCAGTGCAAATATAGATCTACAAGTAGTTATATTATTGAGTTGACGCAAACCATTGCACTAATAGTTTCATTACACGCAGAAGCACATCAGCCGCGGTCTGTCCACTGCCGACATGGCAAACCCAAAATTTCGCCCAACGTGCCTCCTGTTAAAAAAATAGGCAAGGTCCGAGAACGTACGGTATTGCTCTAGACAGTATTCCCACAATAAGACAGGTGTCCCACCCATGGGATTGGCCAAGCTAGACCAAGTTCGGGTGAGATCCGATCCCATCGCCGAGACGCGTAACCTGGAGTCCAGATTTCAGCTTCCTCGACTACCCCCGCAGTTTTGAAAACCACAAAATTCCCATTTATTCATCCAATACAATGTGTATGGAAGAATTGGAACCATCCAGAGCTGCACGCTCCGATTCCCTCGTCGCAACGGATGCCCCCAAGAAGGAATCAGTGTCACTGCACGACACAAACGTGAACTCATCGTCGTCGTCACTGACAAGTAACTCCTCCCCCGTCATTAAGTTGGTTAATACCAACCCTGCTGCAGCCTTGGACCCCAGCGGTGAATGTACGGATAGTTTCTTGCGAGCTTGTGCCATGGGTGAAAACATGGTTGGTGACACCAAATGGAACGATTTGAGAGACCCATGCGAAAGGCTAATGTTGTCGGGTATACTGTGATTCGAAGAACTCTTCAAAGGGTCACGTCTCGACCGTTGCTTGGCTCCGCCGACACTTGATTCTTCCTCGTCCTCTTCATCCACTTCTTGGATTGTGGACAGTCCCTCACATTCGGAAAGAAGTTCCTCCTCATAATCCTCGTAGTACTCTTCATACTCTTCCACTTCGGTCAGCACTTGTGATGAACTCATTGTGTCTACTTGAAAATGGAGTGCGTGACTTGGTCAATAATACAGTACCGCTGTCTCCACAACGAAGGAAGCGGAGAGGATGATGTACACTACTAGCACCGTGTTTTTCTCAACGGTGAGCAACTCTTACATTGTGGTGCGAAATCGTGCCCCGTGTAGATTAAGTACCAAGAGGTCGCAGGCAGCTTAGGTTAGCAGATACTCGTAGAGGAGGGCTGTGGTAGGTTCGACGGGTTTACATTTCACGTCCAAGATTTAACACATCATCTGTCCAGCAAGTAACTTTGGTTAACTGAAATTTGTCCCAAATTGCATCGCTGTTCCAAATCTGGCTATATAAATTTGGACACTTCAAGAATAATACCATGTGAAGGATGTCGCAAACGTTCTTCTATCATCCCTTCACGTTTTCCCACCGGAATGGTGAAGCTCATTCCTACCTCAAAAACAGCACCGACAACGGAACCTCCGATGTCGTCAAGAAACAATATACTAAGATGACATCATAGGATGTAAGATGCTTTGAGAGGAAAAGAACCTAGAATGGTTGTTTTGGAAATTCATCGATAGATTATGATGACAACCAGCCACAGGGGAAACTCGGATGGGGATTGGGATGGCATTCAAATCTACTTCGTTACTCTGGGAAACGAAGTCTACAAAAGACGTGTCTATCTTGAGATGTTTTCCGCCTCCCTCTCGTGACGGATTTGCGAGTCTTTGTCTTTACCTTTTTCCTTTGACTCATCAACTTGTCCAAGTTTTGCAGCGCGCATATCGGATGCGGTGGGAAGAGCACTAGACGACCGAACCTGGGCTTGGGTTGAAACTGCGTACACTTTCTCTTACCCAAGATGGCGGATTCATCTGCGGAAATGGTCGATTCTGGACTAGCTGGCTGGAACTCAGTAGCCAAGTGTTCATCACTGACTCCACTCAGTTCGTCCTCTGCGGCGTTTTGGAGTTCCGGCGATTCAGGCTCGACATGCAAAGCTGCCTTTGCAGGCGAACTTGAAGTGTCCTCGTTCACCTGCATAGGGCTTACCTCTGTTGGAGACAAGCTTCTTGGTGAGGAAAGGATGTCGCCAGTAGCGATAGGACTCTGACTGAGCGAACGAATATGACTACAACTGTTCTCAACCGTTCTCGGAGAACCAAAAGTGGTACTGCCTTGTTGTCCATCGGAGAGTCGCATGGGGTCCTCCGATCGAGCCATATCAATCTCTTCCTTGGGTGCAGCTGAGCCCTCGTTGATCAAACGAGTGTCGTCCCGGGGCGGAGACCACTCGTCTTCTGGCTGCGGCGATTCATCAGTGTTACCAGACGACACACGTTGGATTCCAGGGGCCGTGTTCGATGGTGGTGATTCTTTTTCAGGTAGGCAAGAGGTAGGTGAACTACCGGTAGAGTCATTGGGCTCTTTTACGTTCACCAAGAGGCGTGCTGGTTTACCCAGATTCTTCATGGAACCCCGTTGTCGCAGCGTGATCGTCTTTCTCGTGCAAGTGTCACTTGAGTTTGAAACATCGACCGACTCTGAAGCCTTAGAAGACGAAACTGATGGTGCGGCCTTCGGAAGGGGTGGACGTCCAATGGGCTTGGAAGGAGGCATAAGCTTTGGCTGGGGAGTCCTAAAGATTCCTTGGGGAGTTTCCATCAGGCATGGATTTTCGCCTTTGGATCTCGAGGAGGGACAAGAGCGGGATACCTCGATTGTATCCCTCCAAACATCACTGGAAACAAGTGGTGTAGTCTTGGAGTTCGTTGATTCTCTCATGTCAACTTTTTGGTGTGGTTGGATGCTATCCGGACTCAATTGACTTCCTGTAGATCCACTCATGTTACTGCTGGATGTGGAGTCTGTGTGGGGCATCACATGGACTTCGTCACCCAGCTCATTCGATTCGAAAGAGACTCGGGGAGTGGACTCCCTGCCTTTCACTACAGCGGCATCCAACATGGTCGGGGTGCAAATAGAGTCTGATTTGTGAAGTTCCTGAACCTTGGATGTGTGAATATTCCCATATGCGACACTCCTCGCCACTACAGAGGCTGGGTGATCCAAATCGTTGGGAATGGAAGGTGTGTTGAGATCGCCACGAAGCGGAGTTTCCCACTCTGAGGGTGAATCTTGTAGATCATGGCTGGGAGGACTGAACGCAACGACACGGTGGGACTCCTCTTCTGCTTCTGTGGTGTTTGCTATCTCGCTCTCTTCCGCAGTTGTTTGTGTTCCGTCTGAAGTTTCACTATTTGAGGATATGGAACCTTCGTAGCCACTCTTCTTGCATGTATGTTTCACTGCAGCAGCATCTGAACACAATTGAATGAGGTCATCCATATCTCCATCAAACGAAAGGGGTTCTTTTGTGGGCTCTTGAATGAAGACGGGCTTGGAAGCCCGTGCAGCAGCGACTTGTGATCTGGATCGAAGAATGACAGGACAGTGCCAGGTAGCACCGTAGTCTGGATGTAGATAGAAGGGGCGTTTGTGAGACTTGGAGACCTTGAGTTGCCAGCCTGACGGAAGGGCTCTGTGTACGTATCGTTTGCCATCAATGACAAACTGATGATCTGAGATGAGTTCCTCATCTGGTAATGACCACTCTTCGGGAGAACTCGGGTCGTGTAGAGGCTGGAACGATGGCATTTGTTGCTTGATGGGCCTAGTGGGACGAGCTTGTGCCAGAACTGTCGGGAATGTGACTTCGCTTCCATCCAATGACATTTCTTGCCAATCTCCTCCCCCAACTTCGGTTCCGACAAGCGTCATTGGTGCCCCAAAGACCTTCTTGAAGACATCGGGATCATCTGCTGGTGCGTCCCGCATTTGATAGAACTGTTGAGGTCGTGGGGACGAAATGGTGCTAGGAGAAGAGGGTTCACTTCCAGAACTGAGATCCATGCTGGAGTCAGGCTTTACGACCAGATTCATCGCCACTGGTGTAGTTGATTTTGTATAGAAGTAGGTTGGTTTACGCTTTATACCATGCTCGTAGGAATGCCTGGTTCTGCCTGGACCACGACTCTTCTTCTTGGTTTGCCGAGTCAGACCACCACGGTTGCTTATCTTGGGGGTCTTGCTAGAGCATGCACGACGAGTATCTTCATCGTATGTCCATCTTCTTTGAATAGTGGGTTTCATGGTCCTGGTCATTATCGAATACAAGCAATTGATGAGAAGGGAAGGAGCTGATTTGTGTCTTCTGTTGGAGGTTGCCGTTTTTTGTCATGGAAGCATCTTTTGGAGAAAACTGCATCCAAGACTGAAAATAACCGTGAGCGACACATTCGACAAGCAAATCAAGCCTCAAGCCCACTACGACACACCTCGACAAAACACCACCACCGACCACAGCAACTCCTTGGACCAAACATATCGTAGTCTCTACAACTTTTACCCAAGAACATCACCAATATGCCAAAGAAGACTTCACCCCCAGATCCTTCTCGGCAGTTGATGATTAAGACCAAGGCGTGTCAACGGTAAGTTAAGTTGAAGAGGCTAGCACGTAGTCCATGGCATTGGTCCATTATCCATCCTCACCATTCTCTGTGTCGTTTGTCCAAAGCCTCATCAAGGAAGTTGCCTACTATCACAAAGAAGTTGAAGAGAATCAAGATATTCTGGATAAAATGAAGGAGGACAAAAAAGACCCCTATGATATCAAGAAATTCGACGAAGTTTTGGGAGAAAGTCTCATGATGATTCCTGACAGTCAAGCTAGACTCAAGCAATCGCTTCAAGATTTGGCGACCTATATAGAATCAGAGGAAGTGGCTCCTCTGGCGGATAAGGATGAATGGTGGATCAAGGGGAAGGAGTTGCTGATCCAAGAAAATGTACTCGGAAATTCGGAATCTGCTGCAACTCCAGGAGAAGGCGATAAAGATGATGTAGTGGAGACAAACCTGGATGATCTAGCTGATGGGGAAGCTTTCTAATCATTGCGTGTTGGAGACTGTAAATTCAAACTAGAATGGCGACCATATACTGTATTACATTGCTGTTGGGTAACTTCATTGCTAACAACCGTTGTTAAGACTGTGGGTTCAAAACTCTAAATGACATCGTTATATTGTTATACAGTTGTTAGCTCGTCGGCTCGCCCCCCTAATCGGAACAGCCCTGCTACTCCACCATCGATTGAGCCATTTACATCATAGTTCCATTCGGGATCTTGCAGATTGATCTCTGATAGCTCGATTACCTTTGGAATGTTCACATCGGGCAGATCTCCTCTACAGTTGTCGTCCCCACAACCACCATGATCTCCGGCTTCCTTGCATTTGTAGCGACTTGGCCAAGCTGCATCCATATTGGCACCAATAGGCTCGATACCATGGTAGCATTCTACTTTGTTCCCAACAACAAAGTCGATGTGAGCGTTGCCATTCTTGGGTTTGTGGATAATGGCCTTGTGTCCACACTGTCCATCAATGCGATGGATATGGCGTGCCTCGCATGCGTTGTGAGAGTGTGCACCCTTCGCGGATCCATCATGCGTGTGACCATCTCCCCCAGTGCACTTGCTCGCAGGCACCACATTCGTTTGATTTGTTGTCTTGACATCAAGGATCGAATCGGAAACATCGATTAATCCTGCAAATTGATCTTGCAGGCGCTTGCCTTCCTTTTGCCAAGCCTTGATGGCAAACTCGCGGTAGACTTCCGATGAAGGTTGACAATCACGAGGGTCGAAGCCAGCCATCAACATGCTTTTGGAGTACAATCCCTTGCAGTCAGTCTCGTACAAACGTTCCGCCAATTCATTTTTCCTTGCTTGGGCTTCTGCCGAACTGGCGTCTGCCAACACCTTAACCAATCCCATAGGATTTGATGAAAGTGTCATAGCGAGTTGTTCTAGGGTCAGTCCTACTGATTGCGCCGAGTGGGCTAGAGATGAAATAGCCACCGATGACGCCCTGGGTGTAGATTGAGAGGGAAACATGGGCGCAGGTGGTGGGATGTTGTTGGTTGCAACACTCAGTCCCATATTCAATGGAGGAAGAGTTACTGTCCCTGCAACACTGGATGGAGATGGACTGGAAGGGTCCATTCCCTTTCCTGTCGAAAGGGAAGCGTTGCGGGAACCTGCCGGTGGAACAAAAAGAGGAGCAAATTGAGGGTGGAACTTAGCAATGCGAGGTTGTTTCGCAGGTTCCTCCGCTTGGTATTCCCCTCCCACGTTGTCTTCTGCATCTGACAAATCCCCAAGTTCTGAATGGTCTCTTTTCATTTGCAAAGCTCTAGCACCTATGGCGCTTGGTGCACGAGATTGTGTTTGTTGTTGAATCAATCGGTTGATGTGTCCCTTAGAGTCTATCGAACTGTGCTCTGTGTTGTGGTCCGGAGATTCAGAACCATCCATGTTGTGTTTCTTTGCAAGCCGAAGTCTTCGGCTAAGCTGGTTTTTTCTTTGTCCCAAACTGACCTTTTCGGAGTCTAATGCAGAGGCATCCTCATTGAGTGGGTAATCAAAGCCACCGATACAGAGAGCCTCGAACAAGGATAGCTCTGGATTTTGCAAACGAGCGGTAACCGCCTATTCATCAAGATGGTGCGTTAGAACTAATGGATCTTCTTCCACTTTGAACAACAAGCCTCAGAACGTACCCTATGCATGCGGGCATCTCCTTTTCGCCCCAACTTCGATGTCACGTTTTTGGTGTGAGCCGAGGTCATGCTCATTCTCGCTTGAATTTGTATGTCTTTCTCCTTTCAATACTACTCCAGTTCAAGGTATCAGAAAACGCATGTGAGCGACTCTAGAGATCATTCAAGACAAACACATCAATCACTCATTTTGGTCTCACATTGTCTCTACAGCCTGTTCCAAGCCTGTTCCAAGCCTGATGTATTCTTTATGCTTATGTTGGGGAGGCTTTTCGTGGATGTTCAAGAGGGAGGGTTGAGGAGGGGGGGACAGCTACCGGTACGGGTAGGCGAGAAGGCTCTACGCGAGGCTTTTCTCCCAAAACGAACGCAAGTTTCGCACGAAAAGCTCCCGTGTCGTTTCTCCCTCATGACATCCTATCGACGAACTGCGTAGGCCTCATGTTCGTCACATCAAATGGCCTCATAGTTTTTCCGTCGCGCAGTATTGTTATGTTCGTACTATGTAGTCGTATGTACTTACTCTTATATATTGAAGTTTCCAAGAAAAGGTCAATTCCGGACAGCTGATTTCTGCAGGGGAACTACCAACTTCCGACAAGAAGTTTCGAAGCCTCGTCAGCACCACTGCAACAACAGTGCAACTTCAGTCATTTTGTCCAAGATGGACATTGTCCAACAACGGCTTTCCTGCATTTGCAATTTGAATACATTAGAACTTGAGGGTCGTGCCAAGATGATCCATACGTGAGACGGTTTTGGCACTGAGACCATAGCATTTGCAAACACCACCTACTAGTAGGTCCTTTACAGTAGACAAGAGAAAGAAGATACGAATCTAGGTAGGAATTGTTTCTATGAACTATTAGTATCTGTTGGATAGGGAAGGCTATCATAGTCAAAATCGGTATGGGATGTCAAAACATCACCTGTGCTTGGTGCACGAATGAAAAACAATGATTATTCATTGAGAAACTAGCAAGATGTGAGGTAGAACAAAACACAGCTTGTGGAATGCCGTGCTGTTGATACCCAGCAAAATCGATTGAGTCGAACTTGGTGTCTAAATTGGTTGGCACAGATGTTCTTGGAGTATATGTCATATCTTGGATGCAGCAGCTTCGTCTCGTAGTGCCTTCTTGTATGCCACAAACTTGCTATCAAAAGTGTACTTTCTGTAGGCTCGGGCGATCATTTGTGGATTCGATGCTCCAGCTTTCTTCAATAGCCTTTGCATGGCCAGTGCGATTCCTACACTCTTCTTTACCGTTGCCTTTTGTAGCGACTTGTTTACCAGATGCTCTAGTCCGCGAGGACAAAAGAAATCTTGCTCTGTCAGTTTTCGCCCAAGTCCGGATCTCATGAGGAAGATGGTGCTGCTAATGTCGCGTTTACTCTCCGTTCGGTCACAAGTGTTGGTCCAAGCATTGGTGAGCTCCTCTAAGCTCATTTCATCTCGTCGAATGACAGGGAAAACATTCACATCTGCCGAGAACCGGACTGTACGAGAGGGATCATGGGGTCCAAGTCCCTTGTGAAGGGGAGGGCTGCTGTCACCGGGGAGCGCTTGACTACTGCTGGTAGAGTGTTCCATATTCAATGACGAAGAGTAGAGACTACAGAGAGATTGAAAGGTGTTGCTTTCGAAACGGTGAGTTCTGTTTCCAGGAAAACTCGACGTTTCGCGTATTTGTGGCCTTCGATCCGCAGGGACGAATCTCGGCATGTCGAAGGTTACGTTGATGTTGGCAGTTCTGTTCGTACGTTCTACAGTTCGGTTTTCTGGGCGCGTTCCTCTTCACGGCTGATCTTCGCGATGAATCTCGGACCTTTGAGCCTGCTTGTTGCACGGCTGAGTACCACGTTTCGTCTTCGACTCACACGACTACATTTTTGTGGTACTCTTCTGCGCTGCCTATATACTGCACCAACAGCAACAGCTATGTTTTCTTTGATGACGAGTAACGAGAAGCCCCATATTTACTAACCTTGTGTCTCTGCCACGACCACGAACAACGCCACTCTTTTCAGTCTCTACTAGTATTATATTGCAACTACTAGCTAGGTAGTTAGTAGTACTACCGGTAGGGTGGTTCCGGAGAATTTCATCTGGTGTTGACTTCTCGTACGACCGGTAGTGTTGTTGTTGTTGTTGTTGTTGTTGTTTACCGCGCTGTTTCGTTGAAAAGCCGTAATGTTGATAGAAAGAGCAGCACAATCATAAGAATAACATTATGATGGCGGCACTGATTTCTGTTTCTCACCCGTTCCTCCGTCATCAGCACGTTCTCTCCATTGACAGAACTCTAACAAGAAGCAATGCAAGAAGCAATGCATTCTTTTGACTCGAACGAACTACTACATCTTCGCATCGTCACCAGCAAGTCTTGCACGATTGGCGAAGCCAAAACTTTCGCCCTCTCCCCTTGTAGTTTTAGTTCCCTCAGCAGTAAATAACACGGTACTGACCTATAATTTTCCAAACAAAAAGTATTATTTGGTCATCATAAAACCACACGGATGTAGACTCTTTCTTAACTGCTACTTTTGCACCGGTACATCGTCGCGGCAATTCTTCGTGGTGATGGTGGCTACGTGTCCAATTGCATGGGTGTTGACATGGCTGCCGTAGGATCAAAATGAAAGGACTCCTCCAAATCATGATGGCCCTCTTCCTCCAGAACACTAATCTCACTCATGGCAATGGAACGCGTGGAAACGTTACCAATCTTTCGAGACAAGTCCGAAAAGATGGAGTCTCCGGCACTGGCATCACTAATCTTGGAGAGACCCGACATGACAGACCTCCGACTTCCCAGGTAGCGTTCGCTCTTACTGACAGATCCCGAGTCATTGGAGCGCCCTTCCTGGTTGGAAAGGTTGGACATGAGAGAGAGAAGGCTACCGACCATGAGCATATCGTCATCCCCAAGACTGCGTTGGGAACGGTTGAAGCGACCCGAAGGAGGTCTGGAATATTTCATTCTGGCAAACATGCGGCGACGATCCACCACTTGTGCTGGAGGCGTATGCGATTCCGACGAAGTAGGAGAAGGCGAAGCTGGTTGGTTCCGATACTGAGCAGCAGTCCCTCGCAATGGTTCCTCTTCAACGGATTGTAAGGAGTCTGCAACACCTGAAGGACGTCGCTGCATCTTTTGGCTATCGTCCTGTTGTTGTCGGTGTTCATGATGGAGCGGCATGTGCGAGAGGGGAGGCCTGGAGTCATGCGACGAAGGACTCTGTCGATTAGGAGCATGCATGGGGGCGGGCGATCGCTTGGAATCAGAGTTACTCTTTCGCAGCGTTTGTCGTTCAAAGGTATGTGACTGCAATTTGGCAGTCTCCCGACTGCAACTAAAACTGTTGGAGTGGGGTGGGTGTGGTCGAGCTGATGGCTTGCTATCCGGAATGACCTGGTCAATTGGCGTGGTGACCACATGCATCTGCGAAATAGCCTGAGGCATTAGTGAGTTGTTGTTGTTGTTGTTATCAGCAGCTGGAAGCGCAGACGCCGCCACTGGCTTGGACACTACCACTGGGGGATGAGCGGCAGCTCCCACAGGAGCGGACAGCGCCGCTGGTGGCATGGAGGCACTGGTGTCCATTGGAGCCGAGGTGCTAGTGTCCATCTCCTGCTTGACAGGAGGAACCGCAACAGGCGCTTGTTGCTGCTGCTGGTTCCTTTGTTGTGCCAGTTGGACTTGTTGCTGCTGCTCTAACAATTGCTGTTGTTGAAGTGCCAGTTGACGTCTTTGCTCCAAAATCTGTTGCTGCTGAAGCTGTTGTTGCTGCTGAATCAATTGTTGTTGCAACATTTGTTGCGCCATGTGTTGCTGCTGAGCCATGAGCATTTGACGCTGAACGTTAAAAGCCATGGGAGCCCCAAAGCCAACCACTGGAAAGGATGCTTCAAACATGCCAGTAACCCCACGCTCTGCCAACTTTTGGCGGCGTTGGGGCTGTCCCTCTCGCAAGGCCTGAGACGTCTTTTCCACAGCCTTCTTGTCTCCAATATCATGCCATGTTTGGTCATTCGCATCTCGATCCAAAAAACGACCCCTCTGTTCTCGGATGGTGGCGACGATGGATTTACTAATCTTGAGTTTCTCCTGCTTGAGACAGGCAATGTAGAAATCCTTGTTGCTGTTGACTAGATTGCGGTAGGTGATATTACCAGGATGCTGATTGGCAGCACCACCTCGTCCACACAACACATCTTCATCTCTAGGTTCCACAATCCCAACCAACGGAATCCCTTCCATCCCGCGGGCGAAAGGCTCGTTCGACATATTGAAGCAGGCGGCGAAGCGGATGGGTCGGTACAACCAGTACGAATGTGAAGCAACTACTTGTAGGGTGTCGTCGACGGAGCAATATCTCTAGACGTTGGAGTACCGCAGTCTTTCTCTTTCTCTGTGCTTGTTCACAGAGCAGGGAAAAGATAATGGAGGACTACACTCGTACTGGAAACTCGTTGCAAGAGGAGGGTGCAATCGGAAGGTTGGTGCACAGTTTTGTACTAGTACGTATTGTGGGAGAAGTTGCGGCGGAGGTCGTGGGAGGAGGCGGTTGGGTGTCGTCGTTGTACAACTTGTACAACCGTGTACGCAATTAAGGAAACCGAGATAGAAGCGGTGGACCGGAAACAGGTGATTCTATAGGCGGAGAGCTGTCTGACCTGGGGACTCTCGCGACTGTAGCGCGACAGTGGCCCTGTACACTTCCTACGACTACGCAAGGTTTGGTACGAACCATCACTTATTGCTTCAAGGCACCGGATGTCGCTGTTGTTCTACCAGAACTTGACACAAGCGATTACTTGTTGACACCGACATGATCTGCGCGTTTGTGGGCAGGGTTGGATCGGCTCAGTCAATTTCGCGTTCTCACAACATACGGGTCTTCTTGGGGATGTCGACCCAAGCGAGCCGGCCCGCAGGTGCTCTTCTCATGTCGCAGCAGTCTGAAAAAGACTCTTCTTGTCCGCTCTTCTCGGCGGTGTTTGTTGGGCGTGAATGTGCAGGAAGCATCCCATGCCACTGGGCACACTGCCTGTATAGTAGCAATAGAAGTTGTTGTGGTTGTTGCCCTTGCGTTGCAGGAGCGCTGCTGCCACGGACATACAGATCTCAACCGTTCTCGACACAAGCACGCCTCCCCGTTTCCATTGTAGTGCCGTGCAACATCACCGTATAGACACAAGGGCCACAAGATGAGTTCGGAAGATCCAGAGTCCGCAGGGGACAACAACCAAGATGCGGAGACAAAGGATGACGATGGAGAACTCCTCATGAAGGACATTTCTGAACCCAAGGAAACAGATGTCCTTTGTGGACGAGGAGGGGCTGCCCTGAGACATCCCGGTAACCAGACTTATCGCCGTTTGGTCAATCTCAACAAGAGCATGTACATTACCTGTCAAAAAACAGATAAACTCAAGATCAGCCGCTCCATCGTCGCCGCCATTCGAGACCAGAATGGTCGCTTCCTCGAACGAGATTCTAAGAAGCAGACCTACTATGACATTGGAGACAAGAAAGCCATCGAGAAGACGTCCCAGGCACTCCGAGAGGGACAGCCCAAACTCCGCCAAAAGATGATCGATTCCGGTCAAATACCTCCCAACCAGGGAACCAACATGGAACATCAGTTTGGCAATGGAGTATACAACACCGGACCTCCAAGGCCCACCAACAGCATTGCCAGTGCCTCCAGTTCGGGAGTAGGCAATTCCAGTTTCTACAGCACCGACATTAGTCAGTTTGGAAGCATCGGACCCAACGGCCTCGAGCCAACCAATAGCATGATCAGCAACAACATGGACATGCCCCCTCCGCCCTCTAGAACGATGAGCAATGATATGTCCACCGACGCGATTATGCAACGGTTAAGTCTCACCTCGATAGGAGGACCCAATACCATCCCGAGCTGGACACCCTCGCTTTCGTCCATGGCTTCCATGGACAATGGATCCGTTCGCTCAAGACTGCATCCTTCGTTACAACCGGGAGGCTCGGGAGTTGCCGGAGAACTAGGCTTTCGCCCCGATGCCACTGGTAGTGTTTTGTCCAACTTCTCCGCCTATGGTGTCGACAACAATGGTGGGGGTGGTGGATTCAACGGTATGAACCAAGAAGCTGGAGGAGGATCCAACAATCCAAACATGAACATGCAGAATATGCAGCAACTCAACAACAATATGGGTTCTATGGAGAGCAACTATTTTAACACCTTCTCGTCAGGACAAGGTGCGCCACCACCACCGCCTCCTCCTCCCGCCATGTCGCCCATGATGGAGAGCCCCTCCATGCGCTCCAACTACGATCGCCGACGCCAATTTGCCCGAATGAAGTTTTCAAGACAGCCTTCGGGTAGAACAGAGAATTCCATGGGAGATGGAATGCCCGATATTCACATGGTAGATAGTCAGTTCTCCCTACTATCCAACTTGTCCGGCCACGGCTCCAGACACGATTCTAACTTCCTTTCCAATACAAGCGGCCACGGCGACTTTGACGGAGGCCTGGGAAGTCGCCGCTCGTTAATGTCCGGTCTCTCCAGAATCAGTGATCATTCCGGAAATTCCGTGTTTTCCGATCTGTCCAAAAAAGTGGGATCCACCAACATGTCCACCCGCTCGATTGCCATGAGCGAGGTGAGTGAAATGGGGGAAGAATTCGAGGAAGTGGAGTTTAACTTTGACTCCATTGCTAAGAAAAAGTAGTCCCAAGTAATTAGTACAAGGATCTTCAAGAAAATGATGTTATTCTATCAAGAACTCTTAGTTCTACTACCGGTAGTACTTGTTTAGTAGTGTGTGAGATTCTTCTGCGGCGCATCTTGTAGCTGGGTCATTCGGAAGGAGGCAGAAAGTTAATTTTACCGAAGATTGCTGCATCATCTCTGAAGGTATGTACCAGCGCTGGAAGGGAGGTATCGGTAGGTTGGAGGGAGTTCGTGGGGTCACAAGTTTCACTTAAGGCGGTCATTTGATCGGACTTTTTCATGTCCCAAATCTTCTGACAAACAACAACAACATCCACCACCACCCTCGCGATTCTTGTTGTGGTTGAAACAGTTGGGGTAGTAGGTCAGGAACAGTACCTACAACACAACAACTTCTAATGACATCCGCTTCTTCTACACTCTGCACACTGGTGCTACTCTTGGCTAGCTTTTGCTCTGTGAATGCACAAAACTATACCATCGATCTTTCTGCTCTGGGAAACAGCACCTGGAGTCGGCTACGTCCTGGTTGGTCTCTGACAGTCAACGATCAATGCCTCTACGAGTTTGTATTTCAATTCGAGCATGATGAGACCTTGCCAATCAGTCGGCGAAACTTTGAGGAATATTGTGCCTTCAAAGATCCCACCACCAAGAATCCTTATCTTGCCGATGATGGGGAGTACTACCTGGTTCCTCGGGCATTTTGGGAACGCTTTCCCAGTTATGTTTGGGCTACCATTGGTTTCAACCACTTGAGTATTGAGTGGTGGTCTTGTGGCCACATGCCTCGTGGGTACGCCTTGCCACAGTATACCTTTTCGTTTTACCGTGTCACACCAGAATTCCGTGCGTTGGCCATGACGTGCGAAACGATACCTACCGATCAAGTTACCAACCCCGCCGACGAGATTTGTGAATTTCAACAAAATGCAGTGAATGGAATGAAATTCTTCATTGTTCCCGGCTCCATGGATTCCTTTGGACCTGTCGTCAACATGCCTGAAACATTCGTCCGACCGGATTCTGGGGAAGGCCCTGTACCCCACGTGGGATTGAGGTCTTGGGATCAAGAAGCTGTACCCGATACTCCCAACAGCTGGGAGGACTCTCCCCTCTTTATGAGCTCCTATGATGGAGACTTGGTCATGTGGCAACCACATATCCCATACAAGCTTGTCAGTGGGGACGAGAACCAGTTCACATCCAATCGCTACCGATACCACAGAACAACTATGGATTCTATACCTGATACCCATTCTTTCCATTACACCGCAGAGGATGGTATTATTCGTTTCTCCATGGTTGGAACCGCTGGTCTATGTCGCGACGAGTTTGAAGCCGCCGAGGCTGCTGCAGGTGGTGCTCCTGTCTTTCCCAATTGGGATGATGTGTTCAATGCACAGAACAATGGTGGCAGTGACGAGGATGATGACGAAACAAAGAGTGCCAGTATCATGGTAGGGGGGCGATACATCTTGGGGTGGCTGGTAGGTTGGTTCTTCATGTGGTGGGCCAACAACATGTAGGTTAACTGGAATGTTGCCTACTGCAACACTAAGCAGGGCAATGTGCCCATTGTACTCGAGTAAGCTACTCAACATACGTTCATGGAAATGTAATAGAATAATTTTAGTCAAGAACTAATACTGCTTTGCTCTCGACAATTGCGTACATAACAACACTTGTACAACTAATGCCATCATGTATCCTTAGAACTACCTACCCAGATCCAGATCCATTCCTCCCGTTCTATCGAAGCCAACGTCGAGACTCTGACTCTTCTTCAGCCTCCGCCTTGGCAGCATCAAAGGAATCCCCACACATACCAGCCGAACCACTTAGATACACTGATACAACCCCCGTTGACTTGGTGTATGTCATGTTCCAACTAGACGGCAAGCGGGGGTAGGTGGGGAAATTGTATAACTTGGTTTCGTAGAAATGGGTGGATATACTGCTCATAAAGCTGTAAGGAAGAAGGGCACGGAAGCTAGTGACGTCTCCATCGTAGGTAGACATATCCATGTTGGGAAGAATCCATCGGTTGGCTGTCTCAGGGATGAGTTCATCTCCCCAAGAAATCAAACCTTCGTAGGCGTATACCTCTGGATCTTCATAGTCTGGCGAGAATCCAACAGGCATGTTGGCAAACATATCAGGATCACGATCCAAGCCCGGCAAAGTAAAGTGGCTGCGTCCCAAGCTAGTGGTTTGTTCGGGATCGCAACGAAGTGGAACACCAGACTCCTCGCAAGCCCAAAAGGCGCGGTATTCCGGAATCACAGTGTAGAAAATCATTTCATAACGAGGTTGGCGCAAACCTTTTGGGGGTAGACCACAGGGACGCCAGTAGAGAGACATGTGATCAAATCCTGTGGTGTCGTAGACATATTGCGGGAAAGGTGCCCAGTAGCGTCGATGGGCATGCCATTCCAAACCATCTGGAGCCGTACCAGCATCCGTAGCGTTGGGATCACATACACCTGTGAATTCTTTGCCATTCAGAGCTTCTCCTGGATCTTCATCGGCTGGTTTGACAAAGTCAACTTTGAGAAGATACTCACAAGCCTCGTCAACAGTAAGATTATACGCCCATTGATATCGTGACAAGCCCATAGTTCCAAGTGCAGACAAATCAACTTCGGTCAAATTGACCAAATCCATTACGAAACTATCCACGGACCCACATACTGTGAGGGTGGACAAGACCAGCAGCAGGTGAAATGCTTGCTTCATCATCATGGACAGAGAAAAATTGGTTAGATAGCACTGTATAACCCGTAGCGTTGTATCGAAGCGCCGCCAATCCTGGGGATCGTCGTTCTCACAATCTCACACAAATAATCGTGCATCTGCGATGAAAGGATGACCTATCGCGATGACTCTCGTACGGATTTGTCTTATTCATATATACCATGCATACATGCAATGTAAGCTTCGAAAGGAATGGCCACCAACCTTTCTCGGGCCACAAATCAATATGAATCCCTCTTCCTTAGAAGCACTTCACCGTCAACAACAACCAGAGATTCGTCGACGGACACCCAAGAGCCAGCGACGACGGGATGGATTGATTCAATTCGCTCGAGATAAAACATCTCAAAATGGAGAAGATGGAATTATCGCCAAGCTCTTTGAGTTGCTTCCACTATCCTCCACTCGTTCTCATCGGGTGTGTGTGGATGTGGGAGCTTGGGATGGGAAACACCTATCCAACACGTATTCTTTGCTTGTGGAGCCAGGGTCGACGTATGATTACCCTTGGACGGGACTTTTGATTGAAGCTGACACCGAACGTTTCAAGGAACTACAGGCCTTGCATGAACCCTTGAAGAATACCTGCAATTCCGACACCGTTTCTAGTGACCCTGCATCTCCTCATTCCCTTCCACAAATCATTTCAAACACAGTCTTGAAGTATACTTCTGATCATGTTCCACCAGATTTAGATTTCATTAGTATTGACGTTGACGGCTCTGACTATTGGTTGCTTCATGACTTGTGGCATTGCACTACCATGCGGCCCATGGTCGTTTGCATTGAAGCTAATCCGACCATGCCCAATGATCTAATCTACATCCCTCCTCGCAATGACAATATTCGACACGGAGCCAGTTTGGCAGCACTTGTGGAACTTGCTGAGTCATTTGGCTATGTATTGGTAGAAACGACCGTGTACAACGCGTTCTTTGTCCCCCGTCCATTGTATTTGGAGCACCTACAGGACTTGGTCCCCGATACTTCTATAGAAGCATTGCACGAAATTACCATGGGAACGTCACTGTATCAATTGTACGATGGAACTTTAAAACTATGGGGATGCAAGCGATTGCTATGGCATCGGATGGGTATTTCAGAAGAGCAAATCCAAGTACTTCCCCAAGAAGAACGAGCGTTTCCCTTTGCACCTACCATTCAAGAGGATGCTGAACTTGAGGTAGATGCCGTTGATGTTTCAGCATATTGTGTCCGTGGCGATGCAGATGCGTCTAGTAAAGCTGCCTGTTCTGCTGCATTGTTGGAACGATTGTCCTCCGATGGGTTTGTTCTTGTCCGTGGAACCGGAATCTCGTCTTCCCTGTGTCGACAAGCATCACAAATGACTCAGCGCTTTCTTCATGATGCGGATGAATCAGTTCGCCGCTCTTGTCTCACGAAAGATAGGGCACGTCGTGGGTATGCACCCATGTGCACAGAGAACTTTGCTTCTTTGATTGGAGAACAAGGACCAAACGATCTTGTGCGCAAGTTTCGAGTTGGGGCGACAGCTCGTGATAATACTAATGGGAAGAGTGTGTCGAGTCCCCTACATCGACCAAATGTTTGGCCATCTTCCGAAGATTGGCCAGAAGCCCAGGAATTTCAGGCAGTGATTGAGGATTACTTTGAAGCCGTTCATGTAGCTGCGGGTGCCGTTGTGGCTGCAATTGTGGATGGTCTAGTGGCGCGAAATCCCGATCTAGAGAGATCCCTCCAAGTGTTGAAGACCCCTAACGAAATCACGAACACAGACGAAAGGATAGAAGGAGCACATTCGAGCATTTTGACGTTGTTGGGATATCGACATGGTGCCCGCCACAAGAAACGAAAGAACCAAACAAATCATCCTTTAGTCGCTGCCCACACAGACGTAAGTATGCATGCTTTCGATGCTGATGATCACCTCCACATATTCCCTCACTTCGATGTTGTCATTGCACACAAGGTGGGTATAATTACAATGCTTCAGTTCGACGGAGGCAACACTACCTGTGCCACATTGCAACGACAATGCCTGGCGTCTTCGACCGATGGCCAAATAAAATGGATTGACGTTCCACTGCCAGCAAAAATCCCGGATGATCCAATTTGGGTAATCAACATTGCCGATTGCTTTTCTGAACTCAGCCATAACGAAATCCCTTGTACCCTACATCGTGTCATTCCACAGTCAGGACCTAACAAGCGTACTGCGTTGGCGCTCTTTATGGGATTGGATCCTGATGCAATGTTGGAACTTCCTGATAGCCGCGTCTTATCTTACGAAGAGTGGAGAAAAGAAAGGATTGCCAAGTCCCAGGCTGTCCTTAGTGTTAAAAGCAACAACGAATAGAAGTTCTTCTAGTCTTAGTATCACTCACACATGATTTTGGATTTGACAAGCGACTTCTAAGCCAGTGTTTGTATTAAGACTGTTCAAAGTTTGTGTTCATGGACACAGGATGATATTGAGGTAGCTCAAGCTCAGAACTGGCATGTTCATGTGTATGTTTTCCTCAAATCTCGACAGTAGGTGAACTCTCATCAAGAAACCTCAAACCGACCAGATTTGAAGTGGCAGTTGTTCCAATTGTAGATTGTCTGCCAGCTGTGCCTCTTGCGTTGTTTGCACTCATGCCACCACTCTCGCTCAGAGCCAAGCTACCCATCATTGCGGACACTCTTTGCATATTCGCTTCAGGGGAGCTTTCGGCGAACAGGTTTCGTTTTTGAAGTTCAGCGCGTGCCCATTCTGGCCACTCACTTGGCTCCGATTGAGGCGAGCAAGTAGGGCTAGGTCGCCAAGGGCTTGCAGACTTTTGCTCTAGCTTTTTGCTGGATCTTGGAGGGGAAAGGAACGTTTGCTTCCACTTTACTACACTCTTGCTCTTGCCAGTACTTTGTGGGGATGGGCGTCGAGCCGGAGAAGGCGAGGTCCACTCAGGCTTCCGGGGGAGTGGAACTGGAGACTTGAAATCACCTTTGCTAGCAGGAGCATTAACTGGAGAGAACAACCCCCGCGAGAATGTTGATTCATCATCGGTGTCGAAAGGCATCTCATCGAAGAACTTATGATGAAGCAGTTTTTCGACAGTTGGTCTTTCATTGGCATGTTTGGCAAAGCACTGCTTGAGTAGGTCATTCAAGTGTGTCCACACTGTATGACTTTCATTGGCTAGCCTGGATTCGTTCTTTTCCCCTGTAGGTGGAGGGCCAGGGTGTTGTTTTATGTGATTGAAAAGTGAAATTGGATTGGTGAAACCGCGGTCTTTCCATGGAGGGGAACCCGTGATCATCTGGTAGGCCACGCATCCAACACCCCACACGTCTGCCTTTGAAGAATATTTTTCTTCGAAAACTTCTGGGGCCATGAAATATGGCGTACCACGAACTGTCAAACTCATCATCAAATTCGCACCAAGATTTGCAAGTCGCTTGCTGGCACCAAAATCGGCCAGTTTCACGACACCTTCGTCGTTCACTAGGATATTGGAGCCCTTGATATCGCGATGCATGATGTTGTTGTTGTGCAGGTACAACAAACCTTCGAGGGTTTGAAGCAAGTAAGATCTGATTACTGGGAGCGGAAATGGTCCGAAGCGGCTCAAGAGAGTTGCGACGGACCCTCCAGGAACCCACTCTTGGAAAATATGCAAATTATTGTCATCCATCTGAGCACCAAGATATCGTACGATATTTGGATGATCCAGCGATCGCATAAGTTCAACTTCTGTTCGGATGTCCTTCATGACCGCGCCATCAAGCTTGAACAATTTTACTGCCATCAACTTCCCGGTGGCATTGTTCATTCCAACATGAACTGATCCAAACGATCCAACTCCAATCTTTGTACCAAGAGTCCACTTTCCTCGCTTCACCAACCCCTCACCTCGGATGAGCTTTCCTTCTCGTGATTGTCGCTGTTTGGGCGCCATATTTTCTTTATCAACGGCAGCCTTCTGTGTTCTTTCTTCACTATTGTCGGTATGCGGCGTTTTATCCTTCTCATTTTCAAGGCCATTAGCAGCAGAACCAGGATGAAGTGATTGATTTGCGTCACTATGCACAATGGCATCCGTAAGGGAGGGGACATGGGCATTCGTATCAGCATGAGCCATTGAATTCTCCATGATATCGTCTTCAACAATGGTTGCGATCAACACATCATCGTCGAAGTCGTCGTCGTCGTCATCCAATACCACTGCTACTTGAGGCTCAGGGGACAACAAATTGAGTTGTGGAAACTGCGTCTTCTTCATGGGCGTGGGCTCAACTTCAGTGGCCTCCGAAACCAAGCCATCATCTAGTTCTTCGGCTTCACCGCAAGAGTCTGGTTCAAAAGAGATGTCTCGTGTCGGGGACGCTCCAACATCCAATACAGTACTGATTTCCTCACAGTTCATATTGTTGGATGGCACCGGCTCCGTTTCCTTAGTAGATTCATCTACTGGAGAATCTGGAGAGGACTTCTTCGACTTGGATGACTTCTTCTTGATTGGAGTTTGGTATTCTGGTTCTTGTTCCGTGAAGTTCTCCAGAGCATCTTCATCTTCTGAGAAAACACTATCGTCATCTTCATCTGGGACATAGTCATCATCGTCGGGTGCAAAATCTTCTTCCTCTTCAACCTCACTTTCGACATCGCTGTCCTCGTCTTCACTCTCTGGTTCTGATTCGCCCTCACTTTCGCTTTCCTCGCGATCATATTGATCGGCGTCGACCTCAGCATCACTAATATCGGGATTATCCAGTTCCTTCAGCATTTCCATTTCTTTGGTTTGATCGTCATCGTCTTCAGATACGACTGAGGTTTTTGTGGCTAGATCACAGCTGATGGCACTTATCTCATCATTGAAGGCAGATTTCCGAGAGCGTTCCCGGCCCCGTACGGAATGAGATGCTGCCAATGGTGACATCACAGGCTTCTTGAAGCTTTTGATCTCCACAGAACTAACTGGTGGCAAATCTTTTGTCACGAGAGAGGGCTGCACTGTAGGTACATTTTGTGAAATGGCAGCAAGCACACCTCCCACTTTCTTGGAGTCTTCTTTGGAGCTCTCCTCATCACTTCCATCGTCAATTCGATATTGTTGTTGCTTTTTGGCCGCAGCCCTTGTTTGGCGTGTACGAGGGGGCATGAGGCAACACTTTCTATGAACACCTGCGTTCGTTTTGCCAGACAGATTGTGAGTCGGCAAGAAGAAGGGAAGGAGTCCAATTTGTGAACCTCTCTTCTTTCGTGAGACGTCGACTTCGTCGTCGTCGGTCAAAGGAGGAGGAGGGCAACACGGAGGCGGAAATCCGACAGTTAGTCGACATGATGATAATTTTAATTAGTGAGAAATATATGTTTTTATGAAGCTCTGAAAAATATACATTCAGAGACCGTTCGTCCCAACCAACGATACACATGCGGTAAATACGTACATACGGGTACCTTGAACCACTTGACTGCATTGAAGTGCAGGAGAGAAAAAGCTACCATAATGAAATCAAAAACCAGCTTAAAGGGGAGAAGTAGCTAGGATTTTGAGAGTGCTCGCTTGACCACACCTTCAAAGGCTGCAGGGGTCAATGGATGGTTGAGAGGGTGATCTTCCAAATCAACACTGTTGGAATGGAGCTTGAAGTTTAGATACATGACCGCTTCGGAGACTGCCGAGAATCCATGTACAAAGAAGCGGCACTTGGACATGGCCAAAATGTCCACCAAGACTTCGGTGTTCGTCCGATGGTGGTTGCTTTGACCTAACACGAATACAGCCTTCCGATCGGAACTTCGGAGAGCATCGTCCGATTGTCGGAGAATGATCTCTTGTATTTTATTGGGCCAAGTAGACTTGATCTCGTCTAGGACTGAAGTGGAGTCGGTGGCTAACACAATGGCGTTCCCACCACCATTGACATAGGCTTGTGCGTAGGGAAGGAAGTCGCTCAATGGAATCTTTTTTCGGTTGGTTCCTCCTTTGTCTGAGTGTCGAATATGCAGTGCCAGACATTTGGATTCTGCACCCGTAGGTTGTAGTAGCTTGTTGACTTTCTCATGAATATGAGGCTGGAACCGAATATACTTTTGGACTATGGCGTTTCCCTGCATTCGCATGGGCTTGTACCATTGTCGGAGGTCTGACTGTGGTGCCAAGGAACGACCTATACTAGCATATGGCCAACTCTTGACGGACCAAGGACAGTGATGCAACATGGAAGGGTTCAAGTGGTAGTAGTGCATTCGCAACAATGGCTTGTCTTGACAGTCCAACGGGATTCCATCCGAGGGATCGAATATTGAGACTGGCTCAAAATAGCTGGACCAAACTCCCGTACCATCAACCTTATAGAGTCTCGGTTTCAATGGTTGATTTTCTAGTAGACGCTTTGGTGGCCCCGCGTATACACCTGACCCGACTCGATCTTCAAAGTCGTTGACAAAATCAATGGTCATTCCTCCCATCATATGAAACGGAGGAATGCTGTCGACGGACCCATGTACAGCAACATCATATACATGCTTGGAAACATTGTTGAGATGAATCCATGGGAGTAAATTATATTTGTCGGCATAAATGAGTTGGTTGACAACGTAGATGAAGAAAATGGTCCCAGCAGCACCCCCTGCATCCCCCGACCGTATATGCAAAACACCATCGTATCCAGCACAGACCGTTTTGGAAGAAGCTTTGCGGATATTGCCTATCGATACTTGACTCATGCTTGTTGTGTTGGAAAAGTGTTCCGGATGCAACAAAGGATCTATCATCAAGGATATTAAACAAATGAAGGAAAGACTCGCGATACCAAAAATAATACAACGCTCAGGTCGACGACGAAGTACATATCTTATCCATTGTAGGTCAAGCCAGGGTCTGGAACGACGTGGTTGGGGAGCGACCATGCCTTTGATGCATGCACTGTCATCGTCCTTCTAGCCTTCCGCAGAGATTGGAAAGAACTGCCACCACACCAAAATCGACTCCTCGGACCAAGACGTGGTCAAGTGAGTCTACTCGCTGACCAACACGGACCACAAATTCCCAAGATCCGCTTTCTCTTCACGAGGAGGAACTGCCAACAGGATTCCTCATTCGCTCTCTTTGGCTTCTTCTTCGACCACTGCCATCACTCTTACCATGTTGGGACGAACAGCACGTACCGTCTCTAGAATTCCAAATGTGGGGCAACAACTCCCTGCAGTCTCCAGTGTGTTGGCATCTGTTGGAAGTTCGCATTCACTCCCAGACTCGGCCACCGTCTCCCATCAACGACAAGGCCTAAGGTCGTTTCATGCCACACAAAAGCAAGAGGTTCTTCCACTCCTAGCCGTGGGAGCCGTGTTTGTCATTGGAAGATACAGTTGGAAGGCACTCAATCGCATGGATGAAGAGTGGGAAGACTATCAATGGCAATTGCAAGAATATGAACGACAAAAACGTCAGCAGGAAGACAGCGAGCAAGACTCCTTGACCATTGGAGTGGACTTGGGAACTATGTACATGAAGTTGGCTACAATGAATGGAAGTCGACCTGAGATAGTTCCTACCAACCAAGGAGATCGCTATCGTTTTTCTGGTGTCTTGCAATCGGATGATGAGTCCATTACCACTGGTCGCAAGGCTTTGGAAAAATTCTATTACACTCCTGATCTGGAACCAAATGAAAATGAAGATGTTTTGCTTCCCTACCGAGAAATGCGCAAGGAGTCTCACGATGATCATACGATTGATGTATTGCAAAAAGTTGTATCTGCTTCGGTCAAGGAAGCATCCGAACAAATGGCTTCTGCGGGAGTCACGCAACAGGAAATTCGTACGGTCTTGACTCTACCTACTCTCTATTTTATGCAACACAAGGAAAATCTGTTTGACAAAGATTATCATAAGGACAGTAAACAAACCGTCATCGTTCCTGATCCAGTGTCCGCCGTTTGGGGAGCTCAAAACAAAGGTCTACTGCCAACTCCCACCACCAAGGAAGAACTTGCCAGTACCTCAACATTGGTTATTGATGTCGGTGGTCTTGCCACCAGTATTTCCCTCGTCAAGCAAGATAAGGTTTTGGCCACGTCGTTTTTGGACAATGTTGGTGGTGAAACATTTGTACAACAAGTGTTCCAACGTGTACTTCACGAAACGGGAGATTTGTCCTTGGGTCAAGATCCCATGACTTTGGCCATGATGCACACAAGTGCTCGTAGTGCTGCTTTGGAGTTGGTCCAAAAGACCCAAGCAAATGTCCACATCCCATTCTTGTTCATGGGACGCAAATCCGACGATCCTCATTTTGATATGACCTTGTCCCGGACGGCGCTTAACCAAGCTGTCCAAAGTTACTGGACCGAATCTGTAGTACCATACCTCATGGAGAAGAACCAACTATCTGCTTCCATGCCCCCTCCAACCAGTGCAGCCCACATTATCACGTCGTCTGTGACAAAAGTGTTGGAGGACAGTGACGTGCTTCCAACCGACATTTCTCATATTTTGCTTGTTGGAGGCGGCGCCAAGAACACCATGTTTGAACAAGCATGCCAAGAAGGCATTTGGGCTCTGATGGGTCCTAGCCCTGAGAAGTTGGTTGTTCCAGAACCTTCCCTTCGGGCGGAGTTGACATCCATGGGGGCCGCTTCTCTTTTGCCCAACTATGACTACAACTATGATCGTGGACTGGAGAGGGTATGATGAGCAATATTAATAAGTGTACTACGCCTTCCTGCCGTTTGAAGGCATGATGTATCCTTTGATGATCTGTGCCCGTAGTATTTCATTAAAACTGTGCTAAGCAAACATGGCGTGGAAGGGCATGCAAGGGGTGAAAGTACAAACAGTATTTTACAATAATAAGTGACCAACACATCTTCCCATTACCGGAAGGAATTGCATGAGTAGAAGTACCAACATTCGTAGCTTCTATCGCAGGAGGTTATTGCTTGCATTCTGCTCGTACTAGGTTTAGCTAAATTAAGGATTGGATCTTGGAGAAGAGAATTTACCTCTACAACGAAGACTACAGCAGCTTCCGTACCTCGTAAACAACCAACGATTGGCGCGCTTTTCAAGTTGGCACAGCAGCATCCTGGTAAAAGAACATCAACGTGCTCAGGGAAAAGTATTGGGCTTGCAAGAAGAAGTCGTAATAATTAACGTAATACTATAAGATGCTGGTAGCATCTTCTGGTTTAACCCCGTGGTGAATATCATGTTGAAGCTGCTTCTGGTTCACTTTATCGCTACAGTGAGAGTTCGCCATGGGCCCGGTTCCACAATGATGATGATGTTTACCTATACGTACTGATGTCACGCCGCCTTTTTGTGCGGAGATAATCCCGCCTCGCGCTCCGATTGTGCAGAACCATACTCCTGTCCCAAAGTACTGCGACAACTGTACACACTGCTAGCGCCACTGCTGCATCTGTTGTCGTTGGTGGACGGCGGGCTACAACAAGAGGGCGGAGAATCACGTTGTCCCCCTCCTGTCCGCATGATCCGTACTCAACCAATTCGCGACCACCCAAAACACCATTCCACCTCTCTTGCTATCGCGCCTAAACAGGCAGCCAAACTGTAGTGCAAGCAGGAGAAGTACTGGCACCAATAGCATGCAATAAGAGTAAACCATGCATCTACTAGTAGTTCAAAATACAAAACCTTCATTCATCGTATCATTGTCCTCCTCTTACAAGTTTCTGGGGTTCCAAATGAAGCCCAAGGAGTTCATCATCTCAATCCTCTCCGCCGTGATAGTGCTCTTTTCCCCTCGGACATATAACTTGTATTGTCTGCGTTGACACTTAATCCAGATGGCTAGGGTCTTATCCTCGAAGTTGGAAGGAACGTTTGTGTGCCCGTGCTCACTCACGAACTTCAAGAGAGACTGGAAGCGCTCAGACCAAGATGCCTTGTGGCTATCCCAGACAAAACCAACTTCCTCGAGGGCAGCTTCACGTTCGTCGGTGAGCGTCGAGTTTCGGTTCATTTTCTTGAGCTTGTATTGATAACGTTGGCGCTTCACCCATTGAGCCAGTCGCTGGTTCTCTGGGAAACAGTGAGGGACAAGGCAATCGCCATGTTTTTGCTGATACTCTTTCAGCTCTTGGAAGCGGTCAGACCACTGATCTGATTGGTAGGATCGGAAGCGACGCGAAGAAGCTTCCATGAGGATGGTGTCATTATGGCGTTGTTTCTTGAATGGAGGCTCCGCTACACTGTTGCTGGACGAAGGATCCCGAAGGAGAGGGTGTAGCAGATCAGCCAAAAGCGAATTCTCTTTCAAATAGTCAGAGGGGGCCACCTGAACTTCGTTCGCAAGGCCTTGAATACCCCCCGGGGCGAGGGGCGTTGGTTCGAGGAAACTAGCACCACCAAGCCCACCACCGATGACATCTTCAGCGGAATCCAAAATGCTCAGCACATTCGAGAAATCGTCCGGAGATGATCCCAAGAAATTCGAGTCTGTGTTGCTGTCGGAAGAGGGCATCATCATCGAGAGATGAGGAATGTTGAATTGAAATGAAGAAGGAGAAGAGGTTTCGTCGATAAGCTTGTCGTTGTTTGCCATTGCCCAGGAGGTGAGTTCCCACAACAAGAAAAAAATTGTGGAAAAAGGCTTGTTCTGTTGGTGGGAACGTTTTGATGAAAGGTTCGGGAACGGAAAAAGGAGTCGCAGCAACAACAACAAAGAGCAACAGTAGTAGTACGGATTGCTACGAAGACCATGATCGCGACGTCGTAGAAAGTGTGGGAGTGTTCCCCGTTGTCATAGGGACTCGACGAGGGTCATACTAAAGTTTATTTAGAGATCCCAACTTGTGAATCCGGGGACAAAATGAGAAGTTTTTGCACTAAAGGCTTTTTCAAGGGACAACGACAACAAGGTAGGTAATCGCCTTTGTCAAACCTACTTGCAGTAAAAGAATAATTATCCGAGGTGCATCCACGAGCAAAGGAGCGTCGCTTTTGACTAATAATAACTTCAAACTTCATCAATCTTTGTGAATCTTTTCTGGTTCGCGATACGTGGAATTGAATACGATAACACGTGGTTGGAAACTAAAGTACGCATGTCATAGCAAGCATACTATACAATGATATGATAGGTCATATCCCACCACCAACCCCTCAGTCGTCTGACGTTTGCCCCGCCACCACTCAAAACGATTGGCAGGCTACTCACAGTGATTATTGTTTTCTGCCATGACCAACCGTTCATTGGGCTTGACGATCGATGTTTCACCAGACACGCTAGAAAGGCTACGACAGCCATCCAAGTCAGGATCTGCACCCAAGGCATTAACAGTATTGAGTGGATCATCAGCCAATTCTTCCCAACATGCTGAGAACGCCTCCCCTGGTTTTCCCATTCCCGGCGTCGCGATCAACCTGGAAGGTCTGGTGGGTTATCGACCATCATCCAATGAGGTCGATTCCATTCGGGGCCAACTTCTCTCCGCAATGTGGAGTCGTTATCTCCAATCTCGCGACAATGGGCAACTCTCCGTCAATGATTCGGAAATTGATCAATCGGTAGTGCCTCCACCCGATTTCGATGCACAGGTGACAGAATTCTACAACTCAGGGGTCGCAAAGTTTCTGCACGATGGATCTTCCCATGATATGGACCAACATGTGTTTTCAATTCAGTATCCACCAGAACTGGTACTCTTGCCATCTGGGGCACTGGTCCGCACCTCCAAGCTCTGGGAGCAATTCCATCAAGAGCAATCGACAGTCCCGCAATTTGACTCTCTAAAATCTTTGTGGACATGTTTGAGGGACTGTTCTAGAGGAATCGTTTGGAAAAGGGATATGGCAGTGGAGTTAGCGGCTCTTATTCGACAAGAACAAGCGAGATTGGACTATATAGAATGGACAGAGAGCACAAGACAAGCGAAACTGGATAACTTGTACAATATTCGCGAAACTCTGGTCCACCAAGTGGAATTGGCAAAACACAAGGTCAGAAGTCTCGAGGGCGAACGGGAAGAACTGGTCCAAGACGCATTGGAACCTCATCGTCGTAGGCTTCAAGCGAGTCGGAGTGGCGACCGAGCGTTTGGTGCATTTGGAACCACTGATCTTTCTTTCCCTGACGAGTTTCAATGGTTGGGCATTCATGATGACAGAGGCAATTCCGATGAAGAAGACGATTGGGGGTTAGATGATGAAGATGGCTACAGCAGCTTCTCTGACAGCAACAGCGAGTCCAATGAATCCATTCCACAGGCAGAAGATACAGCTCCCGTTGCAAATGAAGCACAGGATGCAGTTTCATCTCAGAACAGCAAGACATCTGATACAAACGGTGTGACGGATATAACTTTCCCAAATGGCGACAGTCTTCCAGCGAATAGTTTGGCTCCTGACTCAATTGTCACAAATCCCTTGTCGTCGCCATTCGAGCGAAGGAAAGAACGAATGCAGAAAGCACGGGCACAGAAAAAGAAGGAACGGTTAGCACGATTGGAGAACGCTCGCAAGGAAGAACTTCTCCAGCTGGAGAATGATTTGAGGTCCAAGTTCACAACGCGTGACTTGGTTTTTTCCCAGGCGACTGCAAATGCTCTTGAGAAGAAAATGGAAAATGTGGAGGAGCTGCTAGAGTCGCTACAAGATGAAGTTTGGAAGGCCGAGGAAGATGCAGAAGCTGAGGATGCATCGATTCTAGAACGAACCGACCAAGAAGATGAGCTGTCACTGCTAGATCAAGTATTGGCAATGATATTGGGAGCCATGCCACGGGGTAGTACAGATGAAGACCCAGCAACCCACTTTGTGAATATGCAGGCTCTCCACAAGGAAATAGTCAAGGCTTGGAAATCGAAGTTTGGACGGCTCCCCCCACCGGCGGGAAGGATAGGAGTGGCGAGGGATGTTGAGGGTACCACCATCTTTTCGGAATCTATTGCAAGCACCAATATGTCCACCGATATTGGAGATACCACAACAAGAAGGCACGACATCAATAGGCTGTCTCCTTCAATGGGGAATGAAAAGTCTTTCAGCGAGCATGAGGTTCCCGACGACTGGGAGGAATTGTGCTAATACGAACTTCCTAGGAGAAGGGAACGTGTCAATAATAGTAGAGCTATGAAGTGGCTTTCACTTCAACATCGTGCCTGCAAACCCACGTGGTAGTGCAGAGGTAGGAGGAATTGAAGCGAAAGCCGAAGAGTAACAACCTGTGAATCCCTCAATAGTAGAGGAAGGCCAGGGATCAAGGTACCTTTTCAAACGCAACCCGTATGATATCGCAAGTTGTCAGTACGAGTACCTTGAAATTAAATTGATGATAAGAAGCAATTCAAGTACTCTACCAAGTACCCGGTTTGCCATCGTAGAATTCTGACTGAATTGGCGCACAACAATGCATCCCGACAGTCGTAATCTCAGCCAACGAAGATTAGTTATAGTTCCTACAAAGTTTTGTCCACAAACTCAAAATACCCCTTGAAGAAATACAATCGTCCTCTGTCGTTATCCCGATATAGAGTAGAAGTTGGCTCAGAAGAAGGACCAAGCGCTTTTGTTGCGTAGTAATGGGGTATTTGCTATTGTACCGGTACTAGTAGAACATTACAATGGACTCATTGGTTGGTTCTGTACGAGTAGCGGGTAGAAAAGCCCAGCCACTGTTTTCTGCTACCGGTAGTAAACTACCGCCTGCTCTTCTCTTGCTTGAGGAGGAGGAGGTCACTTTTCATGCGGGCATCGTACAACAAGTGCCACCACCATAATTGTATCAATAGCTCAAAACTCAAAACGTTCTCATCAGAAAAATAAGAGGCAGTTTCGAACAACAACAACAACGAACAGGCATCATAGAATCATAATAGTTGAAGGTTGTGAAGCTATGGATGATGTCCTGCTCGCTTGTATGGAAACTGAAACCATGCAAAGTACCCGTAGTGTTTCCGGTTGCTTAGTTGCTTAGATTAATTCCTGTTAAGTAGCGGTGATGACAATAATAATAATATGATGATATATTATTCACTCGTCGTCGTCGGCGTGCTTTAGTTTTCTAAAGATCATATTAACAACGTGTGAAAGTCTTCAAACCTTCTCAATGATGACCCAACTACTATGGCCCGGGCACTGTGCCATCTTTCCAATCCACTCTATCAAGCCCAAAGAATAGTGATCTTTAAACCTTTTTGTTCCAAGTATCATTTTTGGGTGAATAAGATGTCGTAGTGACCTTCCCAACCATGTTTCAGTGGATCGGGTTGGGATCGAACCGACATCGAGAGATCGTCATTCGCCACAAAAAAGCTTCTCAGCCAAAGCCATGACGACCGAATTGGGAAGCTCCCCAATGCTTGCCTCTGACCAAAGTGACGGTTTTGGCGGAGCGACAAGCGATCAATCTGAAGTAAGCTCTTCCACCATGCCTTCAGGTAAGAGCGGCGAGTTTCGTCGCGAGAGTGTTGCCATTGCTGCTGCGGAGAACACAAATGTGCTTCGCCTTCGACTTTTGGTCATCGTCGTACTGGTCGTCTCGACCGTTTGTGTAGCATTTGGAGTGTATCGCTACATCGCCAATGGCGAGAAGGCTGAGTTCGAAAGCCGCTTTTGGGATGATTCCGCCAAGGTGTTGGACGCCATTGGAATCACGATGGATCTGTCGCTAGGTTCCGTGGACGCCTTCTTGGTGTCGATGGTCTCGTACGCCAAGAATACTGGCGCAGAATGGCCTATGGTGACCTATCCCGACTATGCCGTGAAGGCCGCCAAACTGAGAAGTCTCTCCAAGGCAGTGCAAGTCACTCAGTATCACATTGTTACTGACGAACACCGCCTTGCTTGGGAGAACCACACGCTCTACAATCACGGCTGGGTTGAGGAAGCAATTCAAACTCAAATGAGTGACGAAACCTATGAGGGACTCATTCTTACTGACTATCATGTCATTAATGAGATTTTCTTGACCGATTCTCCAAATGCATCTTATTTTGGTGGTCCAGGTCCATACCTCCCGAAGTGGCAACAATCTCCAGTTGTTCCGTTCTATGCACCATACAATTGGGATGCGATGTATTTGCCAAGTCTCGCCCAAACCCTTCCCGTGGCCAAAAACGCAGAAATTTCCATCACTGCTGTTTACAACATCCCTGATCCTGATGATCCAAATGATCTTACTGATATCAACAACAACTACATCAGTGCCTTTGTTTCTGGGGAAGAAGATCATACCGAGCCATTCAGCGACATGATCTTTCCAATGCTGGACTATGCCTCGGAATACGTCACGATTCCAAAAGATGTCAACCCAGAAGACATGGGCAATCTCGTGGGCGTGTTCACAATGACGTTTTACTGGCGCGACCTCATCAAGAACATCCTTCCGTCCGACTCGGCGGGTATGGTCGTCGTCTTTGAGAATTCCTGCAATGATACTTTTACCTACAAAATAAACGGTCAAGAACCTGAATTTGTGGGAGTTGGAGACCATCATGAAGGAAAGTATGATGGTTCCTTAGTCCGCTCAACTTCTCTGGCATCTCTCATGACCATTGGGGGCAAAGAGTATACTGGGATGCCGTTGAGTGAGGACGGGTGCTATTATAGCATCCGTGTTTATCCTTCGACCCAAATGGAGGACAAGTTTACAAGCTCCGACCCTTGGATTTTCATGCTTGTTGCGGTAGCCATCTTCGCTTTTACTTCGACTGTATTCATCTGCTACGATTACCACGGTACGTTTGATTCCAGGCCTCGCACTTTTGTTCAAATTCCACAGCCACATCCTGACGCTGTATTCATTTCAAGTCGAGAGACGACAGGCCAAGGTAATGGAAACTGCCGTTCATTCCAGCGCAATCGTTTCTTCGCTTTTCCCGTCGAACGTTCGAGACCGCCTTTTCAACAATAACGACAACACGTCCAGCAAGGCAAAGTTTGAACACAACAAGACTCGCCTGAAGTCGTTCTTGTCGGATGGAAAGGATCCGGCATTGTCTTCCCTAGACATGTCGACCTCGAACCACCAACGCCCAATTGCCGATCTGTTCCCAGATTGCACTGTATTGTTCTCTGACCTTGCAGGTTTCACGGCCTGGAGTTCCGTACGAGAACCTAGCCAAGTGTTCACGCTGCTGGAAACGTTGTATGGCGCGTTCGACTCGCTCGCATCCAAGCTAGGAGTCTTCAAGGTATGGCGCTGATGCAAATCCATTCGTCAAATACTCCCATTCTCACAATTCACCATTTCCTTGTTACAGGTTGAAACGATCGGGGATGCATACGTTGCAGTTGCGGGTCTACCCGAACCTAGACGTGATCATGCGGTAGTCATGACTAAGTTTGCCAGAGAATGCCTTGTTCGAATGATGGATGTTGTTCGTGATCTGGAGAAATCCCTTGGACCGGGAACCGCTGAGCTGAGAATGAGGGTTGGGTTACATTCAGGAGCTGTAACGGCGGGAGTGTTGAGAAGCCAAAAGAGTCGGTTCCAGCTCTTCGGTGATACGGTAAACACTGCCTCACGCATGGAAAGCACTGGGGTCCCAAACAAGATTCAAGTCTCAGACTCCACTGCTCAACTTCTCATTCAAGCGGGCAAATCTGCATGGGTATCACCTCGAGAAGAAACGGTCGAGGCCAAAGGAAAGGGTACAATGCAAACTTACTGGATTGAGCCAAAGTCAAGCTCAGGAACCTTGGGGAACTCATCACATGGTTCAGAGGAATTCCAAGTCCAAGATGAGAAAACCCAGCGTCTCGTTCATTGGAATACAGATATTCTTGGTCGTCTTTTGCGTGAAATCTTGGCAAGGCGTCAATCTGGGGCACCTGAGTCCTCGTTGGAGTGTGCGCCTCTGTCAAACCAGAGTGACCATTCCAAGACTGTGTTCGAGCAAGTTTGTGAACGAATTGAAATGGCGGAGTTTGACCCAGAATGGTACATCAAGTGGACCGATTCCGACGATGTTGATCTAGATGAGGAAGTCTCTCAACAGCTTCATGACTTTGTTGTTTCTGTTGCTGCCCTTTACAACGAAAATTCATTCCACTGTTTCGATCATGCGAGGTATGTATTATGTTTAGAAGATTCAGACATCTTGATGTACGTTTCTTCGGACTAACGTGTGTTCTGTTTCACGCAACAGTCATGTTGGCATGTCCACTGCCAAGCTCTTGAGCCGCATTGTAAAGCCAGAAGAAATTCTCACGTCGAATGAGCGACCCGATAACGACGAGGACATTGCGTATTTGCTCCACCAACACACCTTTGGAATCACTTCTGACCCACTCGCTCAATTTGCCTGTGTATTCTCTGCTCTCATTCATGACTTGGATCACCCTGGAGTGCCCAACTCCACCCTCGTCAATGAAAAGTCAGCACTGGCGGAGCGATACCAGGATAAGAGTGTCGCTGAACAGAACAGTGTCGACATTGCTTGGAACTTGTTCATGAGCGAAGCTTTCGAGGACCTTCGACACGCAATCTGCCCGACTCAGGCTGAGTTGAGCCGATTCCGTCAACTTGTTATCAACATTGTCATGGCCACAGACGTGCTAGATCGGGATTTGGTGAAATTGAGAAATGAACGCTGGGAGGCAGCATTCGCCGTTGATCAAGGTTCTGCGACAATGAAAGACCAAATGAACCGCAAGGCCACCATTGTCATGGAACACTTGATTCAAGCCTCGGATGTGGCTCATACCATGCAACATTGGCACATTTATCAAAAATGGAATGAGAGACTCTTCAAGGAAATGAGAGCAGCATACCGTGCTGGTAGATCTTCCAAGGACCCTGCCGAGTTCTGGTATGAAGGCGAACTTTCTTTCATGGACAACTACGTCATCCCTCTTGCCAAGAAACTCCGTGAATGTGGAGTGTTTGGGGTCTCTAGCGATGAGTATTTGGCATACGCCGTGAAAAACAGGGAAGAGTGGGAACGCAGGGGCCGCGATGTTGTTGCCCTCATGGCAGCAAAGAACAATCAATAACGGTGATGCAATCTGCTGACGAGTACGCTCACAGCGGCGGCGTGCTACTCATGGGGGTCCATTGATTCATAAACATTGCATAATATGTTGTAGTTTGTATGGTGCTAGTAACTGCTTAGAGCTCATCCTTTTATAGAGCAAAAGTGTGACATCGTGTCAGAAGATCTTGGTGGAGAAGAGCTGTTGTAGTCAAAGACAAGAAGAGTGTCGACATGAGCTACCACCTCGTCCCTTCAGGCATGTACCTTACGTACGATTGTTACATGTTGCATGAGTACCAGACGACGAGCAGTCGTATTGATACTTCTCTCATCGATACAACATCATGGTATTATTGCCTGGGTCATTTCGCTGCTTTGTAGGAGAACTATTTCTCCGAGGGCATGTACATGAAAACGGCGTTTGGGTTCTTGGTGGTGCCAAAACTTTAAGCTTCCGTGTCGCAGTATTATAGCCCGACAGGACAGGTAAAGTATTTTATGCCGGAGGGAACTTCCTCCTTCCGGGGATTCTTACGGAGCTGGTTTGTCATGTTCGAGCTCTGTACTGAGAACCAGGTAGGGTGCTGGTAGGCATCTCACTAAAAAAGCAATCGTCGTGCCACATTTGAACCCGAGCACAGCGGAAACACTGAGCAACACCTTCATTCTACTCGTAGAGTTGTATCGATAGAGCTGTGCCTACAACACAACAATGAGTGAAGGGGATTTGTCTTTTGGCGGCATTGAAAACAATGACTTCTCGATGGACAGCAAAGGCCAGGAGTCTGAAGGCGATGAAACAACCTCCATGATGGTCCGAGAATCCAAACAGCTTCGCCAAGTCCGCTTCGTCTTTACCATACTTCTATTGTTGGTGGCTGTTGGACTAGCCTTTGGAATCTTCTATTTGACGAGAGAAAACGAAAAGAGCGTTTTTGAATCTACTTTCGAGGATCGTGCAAATAAAGTGATTGATTCTTTCCATGCTCGTGTTGAGCTGAAAGTGGGAGCTATGGCAACATTCTCCTCCTCCATCACCTCCTATGCAAATTTCAGGAACTTGACCTGGCCTTTTGTTACTGTTCCAGACTTTGCCATCAAAGGAGCTACCACTCGTTCTCTTTCCCACTCTGTATGGACCGTAATTCTCCCGTTTGTGGCTGGCGAGGACAAGGAGGCATGGGAAGCATACTCAACTGCTAATCAAGGCTGGCTCGACGAAGATGCTTCATTGCAAATTACAAGTGATGGGAGATCCCTTGAAGAGGAGGATTCTACTCTTCTCATCACGTATACCGATGAGTTTGGCAACATTGTTCCCACCACTCAGGAGGGACCGTACTTTCCTTCCTGGCAGTCTTCACCTGCGGCTGCTAGAGTAGTGAACTTTGATTTGGCGTCATCTGCAGACTACTCCAGCACGATCGATCATACATGGGAGCACGGTGAAGCCGTGTTTGCGCAAAGTGACGATAGTGTGTTCCTTTCGGCGGTCCTTGGAACCTCTGATGAATGGGCGAATGACAAGTATTTTGGCTCTACCGGACCCCTCAACCGGATGATGCTGCCCATTTTTGACTCTCTAGATGTTGATGAACGAGAACCGGTGGGTGTTTTGTACTCCCTGCACTCTTTCGAGTCCTACATGATCTTTGTTCTTCCGGAAGACCAAGGTGGATTGTATGCCGTCATTACCAGTGAATGCAATCAGACGTATACTTATGCAATCCATGGAAAGCAGGTGACATACATCGGAGAAGGTGATTTACACAAGAACACGTTCAGTGACTCGTTTATAACGGACACGATTTTCCAATTTGCAGATGATGACGATGATGTGGGCTTTCGTACAGGGATTGAGTCGCACGATATCTGCAACTACACGCTTTACCTGTATCCTTCCCATGAATTAGAATCCGAGTTCATTACCTCGACACCCTGGCTCTTCTTTGCCTTGGTGATTGGAATCTTTGTGTTCACGACTGCAACCATCTATATCTACGATTGGAGAGTTGAGANTTCTTTGCCTTGGTGATTGGAATCTTTGTGTTCACGACTGCAACCATCTATATCTACGATTGGAGAGTTGAGAAGAACTACCAAGAGACATACAGGAAGGCGAAACAAGCTGGTGCCATTGTCTCGTCCATCTTCCCTGCTGCCGTCCGTAAGCGGCTATATCAAGAAGATAATTCAACAGAGAACCAAAAGATTCATGGCCAAGGGGCATTCAAGCAGTCTGTGCCCTCGGCTGTGGACACTCAAAAGGCAAGACTCAAGGGTTTCCTGACAGAGAACCAAACCATGTTGCAGGCGAACATGAACGGTCGTCGACAACAGGAGGCCGATGATGCGGAGGAACAAGAAAAGCCTCTGGAGAAACCGATTGCCGACTTATTCCCTGCCACAACCATTCTCTTCGCCGACATTGTCGGGTTCACTGCCTGGAGCTCTCAACGGTACGTAAGACGCTTGTCTTTTGCGACGATGTACAAAGCTGTCTTCCATTTCCCACTTACATGATGCTTTGTTAATGACTTTGTATTCGCAGTGAACCCGGAGAAGTTTTTACCCTGCTTCAAACTTTGTATCAAGACTTCGACAGTATTGCCCGCATGTTGAAGGTGTTCAAGGTCGAGACTATCGGAGATTGTTACGTTGCCGCCACAGGTCTCCCTGAACCCCAGGATGACCACGCTCTTCGTATGGCCAGGTTCGCCACAAAGATCATGAGCAGTATGATTGATGTAACCCGTCAACTGGAGGTCCGACTTGGACCTGATACAGGAGAATTACGCATTCGGGTTGGAATGCACTCTGGACCAGTGACTGCTGGAGTTTTGAAAGGAAACAAGGCCCGGTTCCAGCTGTTTGGTGACACGATGAACTTCGCGGCCCGTATGGAGCACCACTCCCTGCCCAGTAGGATTCAATGTTCCGAGGCGACGGCAGAGTTGATCAGGAAGGCTGGCAAGGACACGTGGGTCCGTCCCCGTGAGGACAAGGTGACAGCCAAAGGAAAGGGTGAGCTGCAAACATATTGGGTCTTGCCCAGGATTGGGACTAATATGGCTGGTAATGGTGGATCGCATGATCCTGATGAGTACAATGCTCCGGATGAGGACTATGCGAATCCATGGGGAACGACGAAACTTGTGTTTGACTTGGGAACTCCTGGCAATCGCTACCAGCGTTTGATCGATTGGAACGTAGAGCTACTGGCGGGACTCTTGAAACACATCGAGGCTCAACGATCAGACATGAGACTTGGTAGAGCGTCAGTGGCACCAATTCAGTTGCGTGGAGGTTCCACAGCACTGGATGAAGTGACAGAGATTATCACGTTGCCTCAGTTTGCGATGAAGGGAATGAAACGTAAGACCAGGCCCGATGATATCGAGTTGAGCGTGGAGGTGATTACACAGCTTCGAGATTATGTGACGACGATTGCCAGTATGTATCGTGACAATGCATTCCACAACTTTGAGGTACGTGACAATGGGTGACTTGTTGTCTTCGTTTCTGCAGTGGGGTATTTGTGTGCTAACGATGGTTGTTGTGTGTTTTGCCTTGGATTGTTTGTTGCTGTCAGCACGCTTCGCATGTGACGATGAGTACGAACAAGTTGTTGAAGCGTGTGACGGTTCGAGACGCGGATCATGGAGATGATATCGCTGCGATGGCGTTGCACGATTATACGTATGGTATCAGTAAGTTTTGACATGTTTTGGATTGACATGTTGGATTGACATGTTGGACAGTCGAGTCTCCGTTTGTTTTCCTGATTGTGAGTGATACTTTGGGCGTCGTCTCTAACAATGTCGTTTGTTGTTGTATGTTGTGTTGTTGTTGCCTTGTTGCTTGTAGCTTCCGACCCGTTGACCCAGTTCACACTAGTGTTTTGTGCACTGGTTCATGATGTGGACCATGCGGGAGTGTCGAACTTCCAGTTGATCAAGGAAGGGGCGACCATTGCCAAGTTGTACAAGAACAAGTCTGTGGCAGAACAGAACAGTGTCGATCTGGCGTGGGACTTGTTGATGGACCCGAACTACAAGGAGTTACAGAAAGCCATCTACGCGAGTGACGAAGAGTTGAAGCGTTTCCGTCAGTTGATGGTAAACATTGTCCTGGCCACGGATATCTTTGATGCTGACATGAAGGCCATTCGTGAACGTCGTTGGGGTAAGGCGTTCCAAGTTGAAGAAGACGACGAGGAAGAGGAGAAGCTGGATTTGCCCGTCAAGGCCATCGATGAGCGGGGTACCGGTCCACTACAGAAAATGGACGGTGCGAACTTGAAGGCGACGATTGTGATGGAGCACTTGATTCAAGCCTCGGATGTCGCTCACACTATGCAACACTGGCAGATCTACCTGAAGTGGAATGAGCGGCTGTTCAACGAGATGTACACTGCGTATGACCAAGGTCGTGCAGCGAAGGATCCATCTGTAGGCTGGTACGAAGGGGAGATTATGTTTTTTGACAAGTATGTTGTACCATTGGCACGGAAGTTGGATGATTGTGGAGTGTTTGGTGTGGCCAGCGATGAGTGTTTGAACTACGCGACACAGAACCGCAAACAATGGGCATTGAAGGGGGACGA